>JAFVLL020027725.1:0-23848 GCA_021397915.2 Tor tambroides
AGCAGAAGCAGTCGGCCATTAATTGAAATGTCAGCTTTTTATTGCTGTTGTGTTTTCTTTTATGGCTGCAGCGGCCACTTGCAGGATAATGTTTTCATTGAGGATAAGCCTACTAAAACTCTCTCATCAGCTGTCTTACTCTTTCCATCTCCATTTTGCATGCTATGTAGAGACCGTCCTGTGGAAATGAGAGGAAAAGTGACAGGGAGCAGACAACATGAACTCCCACACCGGCCCATCTGTCCCTTTGCCTCATCATTGTGAGTAATGGTGTCCAAAATAAACCAAACTGATTGTGGCACTCTGACATGAACAGACACTAGTGAGCCTGTGTTACCACCAAGGAAAATGAGGTGGCCCAACTGTCTGACAGCACCTGTCAAGCTAGGCCTTGTTTATGGACTTTGTGAGAAATAGAAATGCAATAAAGACACATTAGTCCAACTGCTGCTGGGCCTTTATCTGTCACTCATTTATAGAGCAAACCCATTTACATCATATCGCCTCTATAAACCTCTCGCAATTACAGTGGAATCCAATAAATCTGCCATGGCAATTAAACTAGCTTAGACTTTGTAACAGGAATGGGTCATCTTTTATTCTTTCACATTCTGTCAGTAATTTGTAGTGTATGAAGAATGGGTCATTTTTTATTCAACGCCCCATTTACTGGGACGTCCGCACTCACTATCTCACTTTCTCACTATCTTTTCTCAATCTCTCACTTCTGCTCATATCAGTGTGAAAATGTACATTTCAAGCAGACAGTTTTTCAGTGGCAAGTCATTATCCCCCTGAATAGTTCAGCCGGATTTGTGCACTTTCTGCACTTTTTTTAATTTAAAATCTCAGTATAGCATTTAATATTGTTTCTTTTTACAGTCTATCATATTTAGCCTTGGAATACAAAATACTGCTGTTGGCATTAATGTTGTTTTCTTTACATACATTAAAGTACATATCAGTACACTGGGAAAAAAAAATGTTAAATTTACTAAATTGTTTATAAGGTAAGTGATTGCACAAAACTGAACGTTGATCTAAACTTAGACAAATACATTTAGTTGAAATTAGTCAATTGTTAATTGTTAATTTGATTATAATAAATTTAGTAATTCTGTCCTTATTTGAATGTTAATTCTACTGAAATTATATACAAATACTGGTTCTGGTTGATTTTGTTTTCTCCCTAAACTCTAAATAAGAACAAACAAGGAAGCCTGTTTCAGCTTCAGGGTAAAAAAAAAAAAATGAAAGAGATGATATTTTAAAATAAGCAATAGTCTCGTTGTGAGATATAAAGTCCCAATTCTGATATGTAAAGTCACATTTATGATCTATGAAGTCATATTGTGATTGTGAAATTTTGAGAAACAAAATTACAAGAAACAAAACTGTAATTGCAAGATAGATTTGCAGTTTCAAGATAAAAGTCATGTTGCAATTGTGAGATATATAAAGCTGAATTAGGAGAAATAAAATGGCTTTAAAATAATAAAATACATTGCTTAATTTGTTTTACTCTAATGGGGAAACTGGCTTCTTTAAACAGGGCTTGATGCTTTTTCCCAACGTGCACATGTGAACATTTAGGGGCGCAATAAAAACTTTTGAAAATGGTTAAAATTTTAGACTTAATTTTAAAACAAGCCCGAAATACACAACCCCTGGGTTTCACAGACAAGGCTTAAGTCTATTCCCAGACAAAAATGTAAGTCTGAGCTGTTTAAACTGAAAGAAACTTGCACTGACTAATCTTAAAATATATCAGTACCTTTGTTTTGTCTCAAGATGCACTCCAGTAATGTTTTTTTCTATGGCACTTTTATAAAACTTATTTAAATGTCCTAATTGAACTATGGCCTAATCCTGGCTTAGTCTAAGCCCTGTCTGTGAAACCAGGCCCAGGACTCTTATTTTGAAATGTCTATGCTTTTACTATTATCATCTACAACATATTACAATATAAACACCATAAATTAAACCTTGCCATAATTCATCAATAGTCGATCATAAGCAATCATTTGACATATATTTGTAGTATTCATTGATTGCGAACTGCTCTGAAACTGCAAAACTATAGAGCGCAAAAGTGCTGCATTTTTATTATCAAATGTGCAGCGTTTATATTTATTTAGATGAGGACCTTTTGAAGTTTAACAGTCACATTAGGCACAATATTTCCATCCCCAAATTTAAGACTTTTTAAAATAACAAATGAGATGTTTGTCGTACCGTTTAAGATATTTAAGAGTTTTTTTATGACTTGGATTTTCATAACACTGAATCTTTTAGATATTCTTGCTCCAAAACCAGTTGATGAAAATATATATTTGTATTAATCACAAAAAACCCTACATTTTCCTTAAAGGGATAGACCAGCAGAGAATGAAAATTCTGTCAACATTTCCTAACCATCATGTCATTCCAAATCTGTAAGCATTTCTTTTTATCTGCTGAACACAATTTTTTTGCCCCTAAATAAAGACTTTTATCAAAGTATCTTATTTATGTTTCACCATAGAAAGTAAGTCATACAGATTTGGAATGGCATGAGGGTGGATGAACTATCCCTTGTACCCTACTAATAAAGTGAGCTCTTCCTTATGCATTTTCTGCATTTCTGGAATGATTCAGATCAGCTAAATGTCAGTCTGCGGGGCTGGCCGGACTCCAGAGGGACTTGACAGAAAATCAAACAGATTTCATTTGCATCAGAGTGACTGTAAATCAATCAGAACAAAATTTTACTGACTGTGATTTAAGAAGCATATGTAGATACACAAACACACTGTGCAGTGTAAAGCTCATACAGTCGGGACTGTAGAAGCACGTGAGGAATGATGACAGGGTCCACACTTTAATGGGCCCCTCTCCTCAGCCTGTTTTTCTAACTCATCTGGATTCTATTAAAGAGAGGCTGTCTGACCGCTGCTGTCAGAGAAAAAGAGGGGGGGAATGAATGGAAGAAAGTGAAAAGAGCAGTGATAGGCTGAAAGAGAAAGGAGAGATGGTGATAACAGAAAACAGAAATAAACAGACAAGAAAAGATCACCAGAGAGCACGATTACACAGAGTATTTAGTGAAGGAGGTCTTCCAGAAAGCACTGCTAGAGCCAAAGTGATAGAAAATCTGCTTAAAATGACTTTACACTGAATAAATGACCAAAATTAAAGCTGTTCAAATCTTTTCCTAATTCTTCTGATCAGAAGGAGCACGCTGTGATGAAAGTGGGCAGTGGAAGCTGGTGCTCTCCTCCACAGGAACCGTCTGCCAGGCATGGGCTCTTCTTGGCTCAGTAACACAGCACATGTGCCATGGCACCAGGGTGAGTGGAAATTTCTCCCAGCTCATCCAAATCTGCACACTCGCCACAAATCATTTCAAGATGGATGTTTCAGAGATTATAGACAGAATGAGGAGAAAAGAACAGTGGAAGAGAGATAGCAACAGAGTAGCATATGCTCAGAAAGTTTCGATAGGGTTTCTGCTCTAATTGTCAGTTCTAACTCAGGTTAACAAGAACCTCGTTCCCAATTAAATATTTCTGACTCACCCTCAAATTGATCTGTTTTTGTTTTGTTTCACCTTTTAACAACAGTTAGATTCCATTGTCTACTTTGATTGTGTGAATGCCAGTGGAAGAGCACTGGTCAAAAATGATGAGATGCTAAATCATAATTATGAGATAAAAGTACAGTTACAATAAAATACAGTTACAATCATGACATAAGTTGACATTTTAGTTATAATTATGACTTCTCTCATAATTTCAACTTTTTCATTATTATGATAAAAAGCTAAATTATGACAAACGTCTGAATTATGAGATAAAAATTCATCATGACAAAAAGTAGGAAATGTTATACTTATGACTTTATGTCTCTTCATTTAAACTTTTTGTCATGATTGTTTATAACCCGAATTCCGGAGATGTTGGGACATTTTTTTAAAATTTGAATAAAATGAAAACTAAAAGAATTTCAAATCACATGAGCTAATATTTTATTCACAATAGAACATACAGTCATGGCCAAAAATATCGACACCCTTGCAATTCTGTCAGAAAATGCAACACTTTTCTCAGAAAATTGTTCCAATTGCAAATGTTTTGGTATTCACATGCTTATTGTTTTTGTTTGCACTGCAACAATACAAAAAAAAAAAAACAGAGAAGAAAAGTCAAACTTGATAAAATTTCACACAGAACTCAAAAATGGACTAGACAAAATTATTGGCACTTTGTCAAAATTGTAAGAAATAATTGCTTTTCAAGCATGTGATGCTCCTGTAATTTGTATTTAGACACACCTGTGGCAAGTAACAGGTGTAGGCAATATAGTAATCACACTTGCAACCAGTTAAAATGGAGAAAAGTTGACTCAACCTTTGTGTTGTATGTCACACTGAGCATGCCATGGAGAAAAGAAAGAAGTGTAAAGAGTTGTCTGTGGATTTGAGAGAAAAAATTGTGGAAAAACATGAACAATCTCAAGGCTACAAGTCCATCTCCAGAGATCTTAATGTTCCGGTGTCCACTATGCGCAAGATCATCAAGAGGTTTACAGCCCATGGCACTGTAGCTAACCTCCCTGGACGTGGACGGAAGAGCAAAATTAATGAAAAATTACAACGAAGGATTGTTCGAATGGTGGATAAAGAATCACAATCCTTCTGGGTGAACATACTGTGGACAGATGAGACAAAAGTAGAGCTATTTGGTAAAGGACATCATGCCACCGTTTACAGAAAAAGAAATGAGGCCTTCAAAGAAAAGAACACAGTCCCTACAGTCAAACATGGTGGAGGTTCAAAGATGTTTTGGTGTTGCTTTGCTGCTTCTGCCACTGGATGCCTTGACTGTGTGAACGGTATCATGAAATCTGATGATTACCAAAGAATTTTGGGGTGCAACGTAGTGGCCAGTGTCAGAAAGCTGCATCTCCACCAGAGGTCAAGGCACTCAGAAATGGTTACAAACAAGGCGCTGGAGAGTTCTGAAATGGCCAGCAATGAGTCCAATCCCATAGAACACCTGTGGAGAGATCTCAAAACAGCAGTTGGGAGAAGGCATCCTTCAAATCTGAATGACCTGGAGCAGTTTGCAAAAGAAGAGTGGTCCAAAATTCCAGTAGAGAGGTGTAAGAAACTCATTCATGGTTACAGGAAGCGACTGATTTCAGTTATTTTTTCCAAAGGGGGTGCTACCAAATATTAAGTTAAGGGTGCTATTTTTTGGGTTCTGTGTGGAATTACATCAGATTTGACAATTCTTCTGTTTTTTTGTGTTGTTCCAATGCAAAAAAATAAAATAAATAAACGTGAGAACCAAAACATTTGCAACTGCAAGAATTTTCCTAGAGACGGGTTGCATTTTCTGACAGAATTGCAAGGGTGCCAATATTTTTGGCTGTGACTGTAGATAACATAACAAATGTTCATACAGAAATTTTACAATTTTATGCACAAAATGAGCTCATTTCAAATTTGATGCCTGCTACAGGTCTCAAAATAGTTGGGAAGGGGGGCATGTTTACCATGGTGTAGCATCTCCTCTTCTTTTCAAAACAGTTTGAAGACGTCTGGGCATTGAGCTTATGAGCTTCTGGAGTTTTGGTGTTGGAATTTGGTCCCGTTCTTGCCTGATATAGGTTTCTAGCTGCTGAAGAGTTTGTGGTCATCTTTGACGTATTTTTTGTTTAATGATACGCCAAATGTTCTCTATAGGTGAAAGATCTGGACTCCAGGCAGGCCAATTCAGTTCCCAGACTCTTCTACTACGAAGCCATGCTGTTGTAATAGCTGCAGTATGTGGTTTTGCATTGTCCTGATGAAATACCCAAGGCCTCCCCTGAAATAGACATCGTCTTACATCCATATGTTGCTCTAAAACCTTTATATACCTTTCAGCATTCATAGTGCCTTCCAAAACATGCAAACTGCCCATACCGTATGCACATATGCACCCCCATACCATCAGAGATGCTGGCTTTTGAACTGAATGCTGATGACACGCTGGAAGGGCTCCCTCCTCTTTAGCCCGGAGGACATGATGTCCGTGATTTCCAACAAGAATGTCAAATTTGGACTCGTCTGACCATAGAACACTTTTCCACTTTGAAACAGTCCGTATTAAATGAGCATAATTTTCACATATGGCTTTCTTTTGCATGATAGAGCTTTAGTTGGCATCTGCAGATGGCACGGCGGATTGTGCTTGCCGACAGTGCTTTCTGGAAGTATTCCTGGGCCTATTTAGTAATGTCGATGACGGAATCATGCCGATGAGTGATGCAGTGTCGTCTGAGGGCCCGAAGACCACGGGCATCCAACAAAGGTCTTCAGCCTTGTCCCTTATGCACAGAGATTTCTCCAGTTTCTCTGAAACTTTTGATGATGTTATGCACTGTAGATGATGAGATTTGCAAAGCCTTTGCAATTTGACATTGAGGAACATTGTTTTTTTAAAGTATTCCACAATCTTTTTACGCACTCTTTCACAGATTGGAGAGCCTCTGCCCATCTTTACTTCTGAAAGACTCTGCCTCTCTAAGACATCCCTTTTATAGCTAATCATATTACAGACCTGATATCAATTAACTTAATTAGTTGCTAGATGTTCTCCCAGCTGAATCTTTTCAAAATTTCTTGCTTTTTCAGCCGTTTGTTGCCCCCGTGCCAACTTTTTTGAGACCTGTAGCAGGCATTAAATTTGAAATGAGCTCATTTAGTGGATAAAAATGTAAAATTTCTCTGTTTAAACATTTGTTATGTTCTCTATGTTCTATTGTGAATAAAATATTGGCTCATGTGATTTGAAAGTCTTTTAGTTTTCATTTTATTCAAATTTAAAAAAACGTCCCAACATTTCCGGAATTTGGGTTGTATTTAAAAATTATACTAATGAAATAATGCTAAAAATTACACAAAGTCACAATTATGAGATCAATTATGAGATAAAAAGTTGAAATTCTGATATAAGTTCATATTCGGTCAAAAAAAGTAATTATGAATTAAAAATTATGAGATAAAAAAATCAGAATTATGACATAAAAAGTTGAAAATTTAGTTAGGATTATGACTGATCTCATCATTTCGACTTATGTCAAACTTTATCATTTTGGATTTTTATCTCGTAATTATGTTTTCAAAATTATGATTTTCTAAGTCATAATTTGAGATAATTTTTTAAAATATTGAACTTACGGCAAATAGTGGCAATACTTTCAAGTCTCTCATATTTTGTAGTCTTGTACTCGCTTGTTTTTTACAATTGTGTCTCAGTTATCACTTGTAGTAAAAATGACCTCAGAGGATTTTAGTATTAATATCACTGTTTTATTTATGCAGTGTTTGTCTTCTTGTGAAACTGGTTGTTTTGTACATTGTAATGGACTGTTTTTCCTTAGTGGAAGCTTTGAGATAATATGCAGGTTAGATTAAAAACAAAAACTAAACTCAAATGAATGTGTACTTGTATTCATTTATTTGGTGAGTAGCCATGTAATATTTAAAAACATGAAGTGTTGGTAAAAAAAAATATATTTGAAATTAAATTAATAAAGACTAGTACCATGAAATAATTGTTCGAGTTCAGCCCTTGATTCCGATCATTAGTAATGTAAATCTGCCAAGGCCCCTGACTGTTTTTTAGGTCTCAGAGTGTACATGTGTCACAGATGAGTGACAGCTAAACGCCAGCCAAATTTGGTTAGGCGGACTTCTTATGCAGCACTGTTGCCAAGCCAACAGCTTTTGTGGGTCAGGCTTAATTGGTGACCTAGACGAGCAAGACTGGATGAGCTGAGTGATGTCTCTCTGTGTGTGAGAGAGTTTTTAATCCTTGCCCTGATTCTTACTGAACTCCAAGCACTATACACATCTCTCAGCACGTGTGTGTCTGTTTCCACATGTGTGTCTTCACAGTTTTCACAGCAGCATGAACAGCCTGTCCGGATACTCTACTCCTGCTGCTATCTGGAAGCGAGTTCTGCGTGAGAAATGCATTTTAACAATTTTTCCACCTCTCTCTGTGCTGGAGGTGTCATGTTTAATAATGAATCAATTTCAAGCCTTTGTTAAGATCTCGTATCGCTCTCTGAGCCCTCATCTTTTGTTTCTTTTGCGTGTTTCTTAAACTGCTATATGGATACTTTTGCCCCTGTGTTTTTGGCCCGTACGGCCCGTACTTTTGACACATAGACTAGTTTATTTAAAGGTGACATATCATGAATATCTAACTTTTTCCATGTTTAAGTGCTATAATCGGGTCCCCAGTGCATCTACTGTACCAACCCAGAAAACGTGAAAGAACAACACAGTAATTTTTTTGGTAAGCCTTTCTCTGCAAGCTTGTGAAAAAAACGAGGTGTTCAGTGACATAGAAAAGTGATCTTATATTACCGCCCCTTAATCTTCACGTTTCCACTCACGGTGCCACCACTGTGTTTTCACAAGCAATAACAGTGTAGCAGTTCTAACGCCATGGTGAAATTTTGAGCAAAGCAGCCTCAGAGGAAACAAGAGAGCAGTGGGTTTATTGATTTATTTACTGTATATTATGCTGCTGCCACACAGATCTAATATAAACATGCAATTTCTTTCCCAGCTGTTTACCTTCCCAGACATAACTGACTGTTTTTGTTACTCATGTGTATTTTTAACATAAACCTGTGTGTGTTTGACAGTTTAAGCACAGTAAGACGTGAAAGAGAACTCACATGCCATGTGACAGCCACTTTCTGTATGTGTGCTTCGGATATGTGCTCTCAGAAAATCGTATATCAGAAGTTTAAACTAATATGTTTTAAAAAGTGTGATTTCAGTGTGATAGACATGATAATCAAAACCAAACAGATGTTTTTAGCAGAGTATCTGAGGCACAACCCTATACTGGAAAAGGGGGTGGGGAGCAGCAGCTCATTTGCATTTAAAGAGAAATGCACGAAAACAGCATGTTTCTGCTTCCACTCAAAATAGGCATTTTCAAAATGATATAAAAATGATCTGTGGAGTATTTTGAGCTGAAAATTCACAGACACATTCTGGGGAGACCTGAGACTTATATTACATATTGTAAAAAGGGGCATAATAAGTCTCCTTTAATGTATTATTTTAGACATGAACATTTCCACCACATCTGAAGTGATGTATTATGTTTATTAGCATTCTGCGATAGAAATTACAGTAGACATTTTACTAGGGGTGGAACGGTACACAGATGTCACGGTTCGGGGGTCACGGTTCGATACGATTCCGGTACAACAGGAAAAAAAAAAAAAATCTACTATGCTCTGTTTCTTTTTATTTACTTTGAACAGACAGTAGTGCAAATTACCATTTTTTCCATCTAGATGTGAAAATACTAAATATTAATACATTATGTTATGTATATAAAAACTGTTTTGTTTTCAGTGTGAGTGTACACAAATAAAAGCAGACCTTTATACAGTGATGCATTATTAATAAAACAATAAGTGTTTAAAGTTGATTCTGCTGGTATAAGGAAAGAGTTGGAAGTGATCGCGCCGGAGCGCACACACACACACACAAAAAGCACATCAGTTCCAGTATTGCTAACTTGACAGCGCAGTTGGTATCAAAATAAAATACAGTGAACCAAAATCAGGGCTGACAGGAAGGAAGGAAGGCAGACAAGACAGGTGGAGGCTCCGGCGGAGGACGGACACCCGGGAGGAGGACGACCAACAGAGTCCAAGGTGGATCGGATGGAGGGAGGACCCAGGGAGAGGACAGGAGGGACTTGGAGCAGGAGGAGCCAGGCGGGAGCCAGGCCACAGCCATGAAGGCGACCCACAGTGGAGCTGACGGAGAGATGAGCCATGGTGGAGGAAGGGCTGCCAACTCCAGGGGGCCGACTGACGGCGGCAGAGCAGGTGGGGGTGGAGCCCAAGGCGGAGACGGAGAGCCAATGAGCCAGGACGACAGGGAGGATCCAGAGGGCCAAGGCGGAGCAGATGGCTCAGGCGACCAAGGCAGAGGCAGGGATCCGGAAGGCCGCGGTGGACTCTGACAGAGCCGGAGGGACGAGGGAGGCCAGCGGAGCTGGTGGACTGACAGGCCACGGCAGAGAGGAGGGAGCTAGGAGCCATGGTGGAGCCGCTGGGTCGACGGGCCGAGTCGGAGTCCGGGACTCAGAGGCTGGAGGTGGAGACCAGGGATCCTCCAGCCATGACGCCGATGGAGACTGGCAGACCACACCGCACAACAAGAGGCCAACTAATATACACTGGGTAATGAGGGTGATAAACTGGACACAGGTGAAGGGAGGTTAACTAATGGTGATGAGAACAGGAACATGACTAAATAAGGGCACACAGGAACTAAACTAATCAAGGAGAGACAGAAACTGGGTCAAACAGAGCACATGAGGGATGAAAACACAACAAAAGTCCAATAGGGTGTGACACAAGTAACATTTTTACATATTAGTTGAAATTTTTTCTATATTTTTCTATTTTTTATACATGATAATTATCCAAAATATTTGGACAAAATTACAGTTTGATTTGAAATGACGACTATCGAATTTACTGACAATGGAAAAAGAATTGCTGTACCTTCATGTCACAAATGAGGGACAGTCAATCTTTGAAGATTTTTTTTAGAATTTTAAGAGCAAAGGCCATTGCACACTGAGTCCGAAATTTTCGCATGCGTTTTTCCGTTTTTTCGTATTCCCCGTCCTTTCCTATCAAAATGCATGCAACGGATGCGAAAACGCAGAAAATCGAACCTGATCCGAATTTTTTTTGACGGACGAAAGTTTCGGAGGCAGTGTGCAAACGTGATTGACACAACGTGAGATCGTATTTATTTTATAACGTGCGAAAATTTCGGACTCAGTGTGCAGAGACCTTAAGGGTAGAAGACATTTCATAAGTAGCAAAAAATAAATAAATAAATAAATAAAAATAAAGAAACGTAAGCATGTTAAAACATTTCCAATAACATTTATTGTGACCTTCCTATAAAAAATAAAATAAATAAATCTGGGTCATAAAAATACCCTGAAGCTGTTTCTCAGCATGTTTAACTAATATTTATCACTAATTGTCTTATTTCTTCCTACTTCTCTTATAGGTTGACATCCCTTCCTGTTTAATTAAATATGAATTAAGCTCTTTAAGCCTCACTGGGTGTGAATGTGTGCAAAACCAGCAAGATTTCAGCTTCTAAATCCTCTCATTATTGTGCGCTCAGTGCCTGGTGCTGATTTCCTCTTCACTGTCACTCAGTAAGGAAGTGCGTGAAAGAGGCAGAAAACCTTTTAATTAGCAGAGAGTCATGTGCAGGAAAGGGAGAGCTGGTCTGGAAGTCTTCATTTAGTGGAAAATAAGCAAACACATTGCTTTGATAAAGATTGTGAGGGAAAAAATGAAACAATCATCTCTTTTTAATTGGTCTCCTCAGTCTTTTCTTGCATGAAAGAGGTTATCCTCTTCCTGCAGTCTGCTGTGGTGTTTGAGAAATGGATTTCTATCAGAGCGGCTTTCGTAATTGTCACTGTCTAGAGTAACTCAGCTGACTTCTCCTGAGCGGAGCTATGCTGTGCTACCAGTCATTAATAATACTCAACGCTTGTCCTCGGGCATCTTGTCTTCCCCCACTCTCTCTCTCTTCCCTTTGCTCTTTTTCTTTTTCCTTCTTGCTTCTCCCCTTGAGAAATGTCAAAAGCAAAGAGAAATCATGTTTCTGCTCAAAAATGTCAGTACTGGCAGCCTTATCTCAGTATGCAATCACTCTGTGTGTATATGTGTATGTGTTTACATGCCTCCTTGTCAAAATCTTTTCATCTCTACATGTTTGACAAAAGTAAATATGCCACATATAGCTTTTAAGAATCCATCACCAGCAACAACCCAATATGTTTTACCTTTCGATGTAGTAAAATATATGCTAATATATGCTTGTAATTTATATATATATATATATATATATATATATATATATATATATGGAAAATAAAAAATATATATGGAAAATGACAAGCATGTGTGTATACACTTGTAATATATATATGTATATTACAAGCAAGCATATATTAGCATATGTTTTACTACATCGAAAGGTAAAACATATTGGGTTGTTGCTGGTTGCATTATATTTTAGTTTACCATAAATGTTTCAGTTCGACAGTACTAATCCTATTTCCAAAACAAGTAATGATGAAAGTACATGTAATTGTAGAAAAGTTGACTTTTAAGTTTAACAGAAAGTTTAAGAAACATGCACTTAAGTGTCCAAAAACATATATTTTATTTAGTTATTACGGTAATAAGTACTTTTTTTAAAAGTATGCTAAAGTCCACTTATTTTTCACAAGTGTATATACCTCATACTATGCATTAATGAGTTTATATATAAATTGAATATTAAATTTAAGTAATGTAAAAGCATGTATGTACACAATAAGTGCATTGTATCCAATGATTAGTTTAATAATTTTAGTATATAGTAAGACACTTCATGGTACATATCTGTATATATTTCAGGATTATTTTTAAAACCTTGTTGACCTCATAATAGAGCTCACATTGTGTTCTGTGTCAATTTTTGTATATTTCATCATTAATATGCATGCCTTGTGCATGTTTGGTCAGATACCCATTGATGGTATGGAATTTTTGCTTCCTTTGTTAGCAGAAAGCTCTGTGTCAGGAGCCATATAGCCCTCTCTGGCTCCCAACTCGCTGTTGTCATGGCGACAAAGATAAAGTAGCATGTATAGCTCTTAAACACAAGCTCACAGTAGTGCTGTATCTTTACGAGTATAGAAAGCATGACTATAAATATTAATATGGTTTTCGAAGCTGATATTGTTTTATTTTGATCTGCGTTTAAAGTATTTCAACATGTATGGTTGCATAAATGAAGCATGTGTGCATATTTTGAAGAGATTGTTAACCCCTTTTATATTTCTCCAGTCTTCCAGAAACACCCACTCTAGTGGATAAGCCATTGTCACTTTGAGTGTGCTGATGATGTTCTGCGTATTGAGTCGCTAGTCTGCAATCCAGAACACATGATTAGACTGAAACCTCTTTAGCCTTTTCGGTTTCTGGCTTCAGTCTTTATCTGCTCACCGCAGAGCAGTAAATAAATGTCTTGATATTTCAATTCAACAATCCTGACCTAGTATCAAATGTTTCCAGACACATTTATATCTGGCGTGTAAAAACACTCGTACATTTTGTCTTTTTCCTCTAGGCCTGTTGCAGAAATCTGTATTTCCTTTTCATTTTTGCTTGTTCTCCCCCTTCTTCATTTATTCCTTCCTCAATGCTTAAAGGTGTGTCACATTATTTAATAGGATAGTACAAAAAATAGGCTTTTCCTCAGTTCTAAATGGACTCTTATGAATTTGAATAGGAGAAAATGATTTTTTTTAGAAGAGCGAGTTAAGCAGTGTGTCTTTCCATTGTAAGTAATTGCTATTTTAAGTGGAATTGATAATCTGTAACTGTCATGAATTACATTAGTTACATTGTCATGAGTTCTCAAGATGTTCACAGCAGATAGTAGAATATGTAATTCCTTGGCTAAAATGGAAATCTGTGTAAAAATGTTTGATACTGTGAGTTAGAGAGGAAAAGCTTTTATTAATTTCATATGAAATATTTCATTATGAATGTAATGGGATAACAATGAGTGAAATATTGGTACATAAAAAAATTGGTGGTTTCCACGCAAAAACATGCTTTTAATTGATCCATTAAATCAAAAGAGACAGTATAAACATTTATAATGTTGCAAAATATTTCTGTTTCAAATAAATGCTGTTCTTTTGAACTTCTTTAAAGAATTCCTGAAAAAAAATCAATCATGGTTTCCAAAATAAATAAAGAAATTAAGCAACACAACTGTTTTCAACTACTGCTTGAGCAGCAAATAATCATATTAAAATGATTTCTAAAGGATCATGTGACACTGAAGACTGGCGTAACGGCTGATGAAAATTCAGCTTTGCCGTCACAGAAAAGAGTTATATGTCAAAATGTACTAAAATAGAAAAGTTAATTTAAATTGTAATAATATTTCATACATTTATTACATTTGGTTTTGCTCCCCTTTATTTTAATGGTATCAGCACTCAAGCTATGAACAAGTATGTATCACAACTTATGATCATATCCTCCAGCATGATTTGAGATGATCCATAGAGCTTCTCAAGCTTCACTGGAAGAAGAACATCTAAACGTCTGCATAAATGAACCAAACACATGTCACATGGCTCTCATTATTTTCTGTTATTGTTCCCTGTTGCTCACTACCTGGTTTCATTTGTACATCAGAGCTAAGAAGAAATATACCATGATTAGTTTGTCTTTTAAGCCTTGTGTGTTGTCACGTAATCACCAAGAGAGTGGGAAATGTGCCTCAATTATTAAGCAGGGCCCTGTGGCAGTATAGTGACCGTTAGTGCTAGCAGTAATTAACAATGTGTTTTCTTCGGTGTAAACAGCTTAATAAGAGGAAGGAAGTCTCAACGGGAGCGTCACATTAGAGGTGTGAGTTACGAGCTCATTTACAGATGCCCTCTTCACAAATCAGTTGAAATGAGTTCAGTCTGCGGCCTGCAGTTGTCTAATTCTCCACTGACTACACAGGGTTCTTCCTTCTAAAACAGCACCATTACAGTTATGTCATTTCATAAGTGACTGTTTTGTATTGCTTTACACAGATAGCAAATCAAACAGAGCTCAGCATGGAAGACTCAACATGCAACTGATTTGAATAGAGTTTGATGTTGAGCTAAAAACATTTGGTCACACTTTATTTTGAGGTCAAATTCTTGTAATTAACAAACCGTTTACTATGACTTTTGCCTCAATAAACTACTTATTTGCTGCTTATAAATAGTTAGTTGTTAAAGGAACACTCCACTTTTTTGAAAATAGGCTCATTTTACAACTCCCCTAGAGTTAAACAGTTGAGTTTTACCGTTTTTGAATCCATTCAGCTGATCTCCGGGTCTGGCGGTAGCACTTTTAGCTTAGCTTAGCATAGATAATTGAATCGGATTAGACCATTAGCATTTCGCTCAAAAATGACCAAATGGCCTAGAAAATCGCAACTTTTCATTTTCCGTCGGTCTTAGTATACAATGTAACTACAATAGAGTCAAGTTTTAAATAGGAAAATTATCGAAACTCTTTGGTCATTTTTGAGCGACATGCTAATGGTCTAATCTGATTCAATGATCTATGCTAAGCTAAGCTAAAAGTGCTACTGCCAGACCCGGAGATCGGCTGAATGGATTCAAAAACGGTAAAACTCAACTGTTTAACTCTTGGGGAGTTGTAAAATGAGCCTATTTTCAAAAAAAGTAGTTCCTTTAAGTTTAGGTATTGAATACGATTAGGAATGTAGAATATGGTCATGCAGAATATGTGCTTTACAAGTACTAATAAACAACCAATATGTTAATAGGCATGCTAATAAGCAACTAGTTAATCGTGAGAATTAGTCCCTACTATAATAAGCATAGGATATAAAAATTATGCGTAAAATATATACAACCCACAGATTTTGGGGTAAACTAGTACAATTAAATTACATAACAAATTTTTGCAGTATTTTCAATATTGATTCAAAGGTTTTGTTCTTGATTTTAATAAGAAATATTTCTTGCACCAAATCAGCATATTAGAATGATTTCTGAAGGATTGTGTGACACTGAAGACTGGAGTAATGATGCTGAAAATTCAACTTTCCCATCACAACAATAAATGACATTTTAACAATATATTACAATAGACAGCAATTCTCTTAAATTGTAATAATATGTAATAATAATACTGTTTTATTATATTTTTGATTAAATAAATGCTGCTTTGGTAAGTATGAGACTTATATATTGACCCTGGACATTTGAATGGTAATGTAATGTAGATTTTATATGTATTACATATTTCTTTGCCAACAAAGAAAGAAATTACATTATTAAAACATTAGTAAATTGTAATAATATTTTACAATATTACTGTTTTTATTGTATTTTTTTTCTGTTGTTGAATGGTAAAAAAACAAAGGCAGCTTTCAAGCATAAGAGTTAAATGACCCACCCACTCATTTCAAAAGTCAATATATCTATTGTCTTGAAAAAAAATTATTTGTTAGACACGGGCTCCAAACTATTGATCGTTGTCTTTGCAATTTACCGTAAGCCTGAGTCGTCTATGTAGATAAGCAGGAGTCTAGAGACCTGAAATGTCTGTCTCTGTCTCTCACTAACACACTCACACATCCATCCCCCACACACAGGAGCTGCCATAATGAATCATATTACAGAAATTTCGCAATTTTATTTTGGCTCGGTGCATGACAAATGTTGTTGGGCATTCCCCTTAGAGGCTGTTATTATTATAATGACTCGTATCGGTTTCAGCCTGCCAAAGAGGGGTTGAGCTAAATCTCAGTCCAACAATGCTGGAGCTGTGTCTGAACAGGAAAGAAGAAACATGTCCAAGTACTCATCTGGCTCAGTAAGGCAAGCATTATCTCAAAAAGAAGAACATGTGTTCATGTACTTTTATGGATCATTTTTATTCTGTCACCATGCATTGTCTTTTGCTGATGTTAACTGCTGTTGTGTTGTGTTTCCCAGGTTGCTTATACTAATATCCATATAGCTGTTCCCAAAAACCTTCCCAGAGACAAAACAGCAAAATAAAGGTTCTTTATTGGCCTCCATGGTTCCATGAAAAACCTATAACACCCATGGAACCTTACCGTTGTACAGAAGGTTCTTTATAGTGGAACAAGATTATTAAAATGCTCTTCACACTAAGAAAAAATGGTTCTTTTAAGAACTGTTTACTGACAGATTCTTTGGGGAACCCAAAATTGCATTGCTGTGAAAACCATGTTTTGGGACCTTTATTTTTTACAAATGTACAAGGCCAAAAGCACACTGTAAAAATTATTTTTTTAAAGTTGTAAAAAAAAATTATTGGAGTTTGTTTTATAAGAAAATACTATTTTGGTCTTTCTACTTCAAAGGTTAGTTTACCCAAAAGTGAAAATTCTGTCATTAATTACTCACCCTCATGTCGTTTCAAACACGTTAGACCTTTGTTCATCTTTGGAACACAAATTAAGATATTTGTGATGAAATTCGAGAGCTTTCTGACCCTGCATAGACGGCAAACTACCATGTTCAAGGCCCTAAAAATAGTCCATGTGACATCAGTGGTTCAACCGTAATTTTATGAAGCTACAAGTATAGTTTCTGTGTGCAAAGAAAACAAAAATAACAACTTTATTCAATAAATCTTCTCTTCCACGACTTCGACACACGTTCATGATACTACCACAACGCATGCGATTGCAATCTTTTGCTTGCAAACAAGCCTCAGCGCATTCAGGTTCAATGTCAGAACGCCGGCTCCTGTGTCAGCAGCATCACACGCATGCGTCGTGGTAGTGTCGTGACGAGCGTCAAAGACTGGCACGGAAGAGAATAAATTGTTGAATAAAGTTTTTTTGTCTTCTTTGCGCACAAAAATTATTCTCATAGCTTTATACAATTAAGGTTGAACCACTGATGTCACATGGACTATTTTAATGATGTCCTTACTACCTTTCTGGGCCTTGAACATGTCAGTTGCATTTCATCAAAAATATCTTAATTTGTGTTCTGAAGATGAACAAAGGGCTTACAGGTTTGGAACGACATGAGGGTGAGTAATTAATGACAGAATTTTCATTTTTGGGTGAACTACCACTTTCAAAATTTCACGCTTTAATTTTTGGCATTACTTGACATTCTTTGTTATTATTTGTGAAATTTACCAACAGTTTCTATGGGAAACTTGTTTCAAAGTAAATCCTACACCAATTTTTATTTCAGTGTATGCTTGTTGAACATTTAATGTTAATAAACCATGAGCATTAATACAGATTTTGTTCTCTGCCATAACAGCTTTTACTCTGGGAAGGTTTTCCGGTAGATATTTGAAAATGGCTGTATAGGGATTTGTTCCCATTCAACTACAAAAGCATTAGTGAGGTTAAAGCACGAATGTTGGCTTTTCAAATCTGAATGCCCAAGGTATTGAGTAGGATTCAGGACACCAGACCCTATAAACCATTATAGTGGTATCCTATGACTCTTTGGTACACCTTGTTCTACTGAAAATGTTAGACTAATGTGACTATATGGCTGTAGGCTTGATTTTTTTAATCTCTTAGTAAAAGGTGTAGCTTAAACAGAAAACCCCCTCAGTTAAAATGATGTGTCCACATATTTTTGGCTATATGGCAGTATGTTTTCTCTTTATGCTTGATTGACTGAAGGCACAGACAGGTAGTTCATTCCAGATGAGCTCAGGAGTGCAGAGTTGAATTGACTGCTAGCTGTAATGAAAAGTGAGACAGCGCTCCTCCACTGACAGCTGTAGCCAACTGTGTGCACCTCTACCAGATGTAGCCATCGGCGATGTTGTTGCTAAGGTAGAGCTAGTATCCAAGCATTAAATAGCAAGGTAACATCCTCATATTTTGCTCCTAAAATAAAGACATATCCAGGTGTTCTGCTTAAGTATTTACAGTAAAAGTGATGAGATGGCACACTCTTCTATATGGAGCTTTATTAAAATGTAAAACAAAACCTTCAACTTTAATAAAATAAAAAAAAATCATTTTATATGCATGATAGATCACCCAAATAGTAATAAAATTAATACAAAGTAATAAATGAATAATAATACATTTATAAGACATTTATAATATATATATATATATATATATATATATATATATAAATAATTTTTAATTTAAATTAGAATTTTTATTCAGCTTTATTTATTTTGTGTTAAATAACATTTTTTGACTTGAATAAAACTAGTTAATTTAGATGTTACCATACAGAACATATATTTTACTTAGCTGACAAAACATTTACTGTCTATATTGTAAATCTTCTAAAGCAACAGTTTACATGATATACAGACACAGAAGACAAAAATGAAAAGAAAAATCTCTTCTTGCTACCTAAAAAGTGATATTGTAAAAATGTTTAATTCCAGGTCAGAAAAAAAGTACAGAACATAACTGGTACTTTTTATTTATCTTGAGTAGCCCTAAATGCAAACTACAGGGTGTAAATCAGAGTTAAAGAGAACAAATTGCTCCTATTCTCATTACATCTGGCAACACTGAACAGTAAACCACACATAAAAGTCTGGAAAGTTCATTTAATTGAACTTGAAATCTATGACGAATGGATTAAAAATAGAAATGCAATGCAAGCATAGAGACGAAGCAAGCAAAATGAATTCGCTCTGACAGAAATAATTGATAGTTGCCTTGCAGTGAATCAGCGGACTTGCCCTTAAGAAGGGGATGTGCCATGCTAGTCGTGCCCTACTTTTCTCCTATCACCATGCAGGCAGCCCTTGTGAACTGAACACTGGAGGTATATAGAGGCTTTCTGGCACGCTTGGCCTGTCACAGAGGGTGAAGCACAATGCAGACATCCGAAAAGGGGGAGGGGAAGTAACATTGTTAAATGAGATGCTTTTCTTATTCAGTTCCCCTTCACACTGTCCCTCACTGTCTTGTGCCCATCATGGCTCTGTAACTGTCATCATTGTCTGTCCCCGGCCAGGATGATGTGCGTGTCTATCACTTGTCTATCTAAAAGTGCCTTTGTCAGGAACTGACTGCAAAGTGTGAGAATTCGGATGATGAGCTAAAGGCAACTTCCCGAAAGTGCTGAGATGAGGTATCTGCTCACAGAGGTGTACTGTAGCCAATGTAAGAGCACAAATTGTAGTATGGAGGATTTAAGTGTTTTTCAAGAAGAAGCTTTGGATCATGATTTGCTCTGCCTAAGAAACTTTTCCTGTCTTGTGAGCTGCTAATGTATCCTAAAGTTAACAAATAGATATTTTCAAAAGATATTTTCATAAATATCTCAATGTCTTTTTGTCAGTAGGTGTCCAGTGTTGTTTTGGACCCCATTTACTTTCATTAAGGACAACAACACTGTATTATGTTGTGGGTCAATTTGACCCATTTGGGTTTTTGAGTTGTGGGATATACTGGTTACTCTATGATGTTCTTTCTTGACATTTTGCAAAATCTTCTCATTTAAGGTCATGAACATGCCTGCAAAGTGTTGATTATGTTGTTGATTATAGATACATTTTTTCTGCATATTTCTTTGGGAAAGGTAGCTGCATAGCTCTATAAAAAAAGAAAAAAACACACACACACAAAGAACCCCAACACATTTTTGATGTATTTTTATAGTTTCTCAGCAACCCTCTGAGGTTATTTACATTTATGTATTTGGCAAATGCTGATCCAAAGGAACTACACTGGTATAAATGTGTATATTTATATTAGTTCAGTTCACTGGGACTCCCACTGTTTTAATTTAAAGCAAACAGAAGAGGTGTTTTTGGATGATTCTTCAGTTTAAATGTTAAAATGAAATAAATAAAGTTTACACAATTGTTAAAATACTGTTTACAATATTCAGCATTTATGAAAAAATGAATATTTAAACAAATAGTCGTCAAATAAAATAAAAAAGTAATATGTTGTCATGTTTGTTTGTTTTGAAATGTGTGAAAAGTATTAATTTTAAAGGTTTGCTGTTTTTTTTTTCAAAGTATGATTTTTGGTAATAATTTTATTTAATATTGAATCCAATAGAGTCCGTTTAATCCCATCCATAACTATCATACTTTTTAAATATTATACAAGGATTAAATAATCTCCACAATATATTTTTGTGTTTCACATAAATCATGAAGGTTTATAAAAGATGAATCAACAACAATTCCTCACTAAAAGGTTCATTTCAAAAATGCAATTCAACACTTATCTCTTCATTCTTATTGATGCCTAAAAGATGCTGTACTCGCTGTGTTGAAAATCTGTTCATCGTGGTACAAACTGTTAGCAGGCAGTAGTTATAAGTCATAAATTCCAGTATGCTGAAGTGTATTGTCCTGTGGGTATTCTGCTGTCTGTTCCCTATGGGACTCTCAGATCCCAGCGCAGTCAATTATGATGTGTCCGCAGGCTCCGGTCTGCATCCAACTGATATGCAGCCTGGCTCATTCAATCCCACTTTGTCTCAAACTGCCATTACTCACCCAAATAGTGGGCTGGTAGACAGTGAGAACAGATGAAATTAATAGCATGAGACATGTTAGAAGCTTTATTGTCAAATCAGTCTTATCCATCGGTGCTAATAAGCTGATGAATCACAGGTTAAAAATGGAGGATGAAGCAACAGCAGGGTAAATGTAGGTGTACACTATAGAGATTTGTTTCTATTAAAAATGCATTTAGAATAGATTTCCTGCCATATGGAGTCAAATATTTCCATACAGAAGGTCAAGTTGCAGGTTACACCAAATATAGATTTTCCTTTCTTTCTTTTTTTTTGGACTGAAAAGAATGGGAAAGAGTGTTTTAAAAAATGTATACTAATTTCACAATTGTAGAGATTTTCTTAAGCCGCTGGTCTGGAGTCAGATTTTCCCTTCTCACTGTCAATTAAAGTTTGGATCTGGCATAGAGAAACTTCTCCTAGACCAGCAGTGTTATTGTCTATCTGTATTCATATATATACTGTACACACATAATGCCTGTGACCAAATAATAGCCAATATATCATATATAAGGAAAATACACAGTTTATTATTATTATTATTACTATAACTAATAACAAAAATATGATTCTTTCCAAAACCAGTTTTATCCCTCCTACTGTTCTGAACACAGTTGCTAAGTAACAGGTAAACATAAGTACTCAGCTCTAAAAGAAGAGTAGTTATTTGTAGGGCTCTTGAAGCAGCAATCATCAACAGTGGGCACATCCATCTCCATCAGATGGACAAAACTAGCTCTTCTATTAAACAGAGTGTAGGATACAGACATTTTAGAGCATTAGTGGTATTCTGTAAGAGGCACAATTTAGATTGTCTCATAATAATCATGTTCAAGCTACAGAAAATCTGTATGTTTAATGTCTGTTAACTGTTCCTTGTATATTGATCAATTCTCCCTCTCTTGCTGCCTTGACAGCTTACAATTTTAGCATACTTTGGTAACCATACACTCCAACAACCAATTCTAGTAATATGCTCCCTTACAGATATGGAATGCTGTTTGCAACCCATTTTACTTCCATAATGTGAAGTATTTCCAAGAAAAAAAATGTAGGGTGGGACTTCATTTTATCCATCAGGAATTGATTGCAAAAAGTGTAAGAGAACTAAACAGAACTATTTATGTATCCCTATCTATAGTTTTCACTAAAATGTTATGCACAAAAAATACCAATGAACATGTTTCCTCAAATGCTTTGGAAGCAACATTCTTCCTTCTTCAAAGTGCAAGAATTCAAAGGAAAAGAAGTGCAAGAGGAACTTGCTTGCTTCTCCTTCCTTTCAGAGGAAGAGTGAATATTTAAATTTTGATTAAAGAATTTGAATTTCTTTTATTTGGAATAACATGGACCAATGAAGAGTTCACAGAAAGTCCAATATCATGCAGTAGGAAAATAAAAAAGGTTTTAAGTTGACTTATACTTTTATACAAGTACATACAAATGTTCTGTCTTTCATTGGCAGAACAGCTGAAGAGGGCATGACAGCTCTCTGATAAGAAAATATTCATAAACATTTTGTTGTTGTGTAAAAAATCTCTTTTTGTATTGTAAATCCATTTTAGGCAGTTTGGGACAACAAAGCATGATGCATACATGGTGCTTGTCCTTGTACTCTCTGTGATGGCCCCTGACAGAATGAGGCTGCCTGGAGTGAGGAGGGGGTCTAGTTTCCTGTCATGTCATGAGCATGTTGGACATTGTTTTTTGTTAGCGAGCAATATAATGGGGTGGCGACAGATGGGATCTTTTAGCTGTGAATAATAATTTTGCATAAAATGCAATAAACAGCTTCAAGTGGTTAAGTGCATACAGGTGCTGCTCTTAGTTTGTTCACTTTGACCTTTATTCAAAACAAAAGGAGAAATTTTTAATTTTGTACTGGTTGGAGCTTTCAGACACTTACAATTATCAGTGTAGTCCAGATGATTGTGAACAAATCTTTCAGACTGTTTCATGAACTGGATCAACTGATTCACTGAAAATATCGAACTCAAAGATTCTATTCATTCTTTTCTCATGAACTCTCAAGAATGATTCAAGAACCACTGCAGATATCAAGATTTTCAATGTATAATGATTTAATTTTCCGGTTTGTTCCTCTCAAAGTCACTACTGAATGTCTTCAGAAGACATATGAGTCATACGGACCATTTCAATTTATGGTGTTTTTCCCCCCTTATTTTGGAGCTTGACAGTCCTGATTTACTTCACTCTTGAAAATAAAGGTTCTTTATTGGATTCGGTGGTTCCATGAAGAACATGTAACCTTTCCATTGCACAAAAGGTTCTTCATAGTGAAAATTCACACCAAGAAAAAAAATCCTTTTAAGAACTGTTGAGTGAAAGGTTCTTTGTGGAACCCAAAAGTGGTTCTTCTTTCGCATCACTGCCAAAACCCCCTTTTGGAGCGTTTCTGAAAAGAGTGACCAGGATATTATATTAAAAAAAATCACCTTTTGTGTTCCACAGAAGAAAACAAGTGACACATGTTTTGAATGCCATGAAGATTCTGTCATAATTTATGCATCTTCATGTTGAGATGAATTATCCCTTTTTATGGACTGCTGTGTGGTGGAGTGTCTTTTCTTAAGAAAGCACAAACGACCCTGAAGTACCCTTACTTCCCACCCCCCACCAGCCATGCTAGACCCCCTCCCTATTCGTGCTGCTCAAATCACAACACCAAGCCA
>JAFVLL020027726.1:0-82388 GCA_021397915.2 Tor tambroides
CTTATGGCAGAAGTCGCTGCTTGTAGGTGTTTTAAGTGTATCTGTGCCCTACATTAGCACATCTTTGCTTTATATTCCATGCAGAACTCTTGACTATGTGCTTTTCTGCATGTACAGTCTGTTTGAAGTCCCCCCACACCACTTCTATGAGGTTGAGGTCTTGGATTTCAATCGATAGCCCAGCATTTTGTCTTTTTTGAGACTATTTTTGTGGTTTTGCTTGAGGGTTTTGAGTCATTTTATTGCAAGATCTGCTTTGTACATGTCTACATTTCAGCTTTAGCTTTCTGACAGACTGTCTCACGTGGTTTAGTCCTCTGGTACAATGTGGGATTCATGGTTTGCCCTATGATGCCAAGCTGACAGGGCCTGAGGCAGAAAGTAACCCCAAACCAATAAAGCTTCCACCAGCACGCTTTACAGTTGCTGCGAGGGTCTTTTTATCAAAGCAGTCAAAGCACATTTTGGTCTCCACATGTCTGGCGTTGTGACCAATCGGCTCTACCTTTGTCTCATCTGTCTAGGACATATTGTTCCAATAGCTCTGATTCATAACTGTTTGCAGATCTGTATTAAAAATTAAAAATGAGAACTGCTTACCTGCATAAGTAATAAGGAGCTTTTCTATGATATTAAAATTGAGTTGCAGAGGAAACTGCCTCAGGGTTCCAAGGCACCTTAAAAAAACTGATTTCAGTTTACATCTTCTTTAATGTTTTTAATGAAGTTAGATTGTTTTAATATATTAATTATATTATTAATAATAAACGTTATTTATAACTCCTTTTAAGTCATCCTGCAGCCCCCTTTTTATGGAAGGACACCACAAGAAAATATTTAATCTAAAAAATCGTATTTCTAAGTCGAAATTGCGTCATGTTGAAACATTGAGAACTTGTAAATAATTTTATACTCCTTGTGATGCCATTTTTATTCTTTCCACCAACTGCCAAGCCTCATGCACAGATATGGGATATCAAAGAAGGAATACATATATTCTACCTTCAAAAGCCAACCAGATGAAAGCGTCTTAGTAGACGGGATGTTATGCAAAAATTGGATTCAGACGTGCCTGGCTGCCTTCTTGCCTCCGTGTAGGCAGCATTTTTTTAGGCTGCGATTTACCACATTCCTGTGTGTGTAGGTCTGATGGTGAGGTTAAAAGGAGTAAATTAATTAATTAATAGCAAACTGTGATTTTTATACTGAAACACAAGCACTAAAAGTGGTAGCATTTTATTTTAAGGACAAAGTCTTACTATTAACTAGTTGCTTATTAGCATACATATTACTAGCATATTGGCTGTTTATTAGTACTTGTAAACCACATATAAATGCCTTATTCTGCATGCCCATATTTTAGATCCCTTAACCCGACCAATACCTAAATGTAACAACTACCTTACTAACTATTACAGGATTAGTTCACTTCCAGTGTAAAAATTTCCTGATAAATTACTCACCCCCATGTCATCCAAGATGTTCTTGTGTTTCTTTCTTCAGTCAAAAAGAAATTAAGGTTTTTGAGGAAAACATTCCAGGATTTTTGTCCATATAATGGACTTCAATGGGAGCCAACATGTTAAAGGTCCAAATTGCAGTTTCAATGCAGCTTCAAAGGGCACCACACGATCCCAGATGAGCAATAAGGGCCTTATCTAGCGAAACGATCATAACAAATAATTTATATGCTTTTTAACCACAAATGCTCGTCTTGCTCTAGCTCGACCTCACACATTACGTAGTCACGTTGGAAAGGTCACGCATGATGTAGGTGGAAGTATCGACCCAGTGTTTACAAAGCAAACATGTAAAGAAAATCAAACACCCTTTACGAAAAAAAGGTAAAACAACGATTTTGAAGTTGGAGGAGAAAATGGGATGGAGTTTTTTGCCCCACCCTACCTTTTTGAACTGAAGTACACAGAGGAAGAACTAACCGCGTGTGACCTTTCTAGCATAATTACATAAGTCGCGTACACGCATTGCATCACTAGTGCAAGACAAGCATTTGTGGTTAAAAAGTAAGATCGTTTCGCTAGATAAGACCCTTATTCCTCGGCTGGGATCGTGTAGAGCCCTTTGAAGCTGCATTAAAACTGCAGTTTGGACCTTCAACTCGTTGGCTCCCATTGAAGTCCACTATATGGAGAAAAATCCTGGAATTTCTTTTCAACTGAAGAAAGAAAGACATGAACATCTTGGATGACATGGGGGAGAATAGATTATCAGAATTTTTATTCTTGAAACAAACTAATACTTTAATACTCAGCAAATTAGGAGGGAAAACTCTTAGTTAATAGTGAATAGGTGTTCCCTATTCTAAAGTGTTACCTTAAAAGCGTTAAATGACATCATGGTGCCTGAATGAAACCAGTTTCCTTAGGATGTACCCTCATGCATTAAACTAGGCAGCAGCACAGCTGACTTTGAGTGTGAAAAGTCTATATAAAGTCCCAGAGTTCACAGTGCATGACGGAGCAAAACCTGCACCAGGTTCAAATATCTCTCCATAAACCTCTGATATAGAGTTGTGTCAGTGTATAAACGTGGAAGCCAATGTATAAAAATTGGTGGTATTAAAGGTTCACAGGAGCACAGTGACCTCCATTATTGCTCAATGAAAGGTTCTGAAGCTGCTACAGCTCTTCATGAATATGGCAGTTTGGCCAGATTGGGCATTTGGCCAAGCCTGGCAAAGGTTAACAAGAATCCAAGGCCTCATCACATATGTTTAGAGCTTCTTTGAAGATGTCAGTGCTGTGGGATTGAAAGTCTAACAAGGTAGGCATTGTAAGAATGACCGGTCAATTTCAAAACCATCTTTTGGAAAGAAACTTTTATACAACCAGCATATGGAATACCAGTGAATACCGTGCAGCCTTATTTCCAGACTTAAGTATTCCATTTGAACTTTCAGACATGGTGACAGGGGCATCTCTTCCTTCATTTCCTTGTTAACCTCCTCGAGTGACAAGTGCATTGTGACTGCAACCTCAGCTGTCGTGCGCAGATTGGATCCTTTTCTCTCTCTTGTCGTTTGTTTTTGGTCTTTGTATTTGGCGTCGTTTCAGAAGCTGTCTTTTTGATCAGTGCGCCTGTGTTCCCCTGTTCAATCTGTCACATCTCTTTGTGTCTCTGCCGGTGCCCAGATCCTACGTCAATCCCTCTTTGTTTGACACAATAAAAAATAGAACTAAATTTTAACATTTTCTGAAGAAAATATGAATAGTTGCCCCTCCAGAACTCGCTGCCACTCTGCTACAGTGTTCAAGTTGCAGTAGTCTTTACAGTGCAGCTGCTAAGGTGCAGTTGCTAGGGTGTTTTGTGTGGTTTCTAGGTGGTTCCTTCCTTGACCGCCATAATGTAAGTTGTGCTTGCCCATCAAAAGTCACCTTCTCAATGCTAGGGTGATGTGGGTGGTTGTCAGGGTGTTATGCTGTTGTTAGGTGTTTGCTAGAGCATTGATATGTTGTTGTATACTAGTCCAAGTCAAAAGAGTCCACCAAAATTGTGAGTGATGCTTGCCCATCCAAAAGTTACTTCCACAGTGCTAGGTTAATCTAGGAAGTTTCCAGGGTGTTCTTGTGCTGTTGCTAGGTGGTTGCTAGGGCATTGCTAGGTGATTCCAAATTTTTAAAAAAGCCTACCATAAAGTAAGTTGTGCTTGCCTATAAAATGTCAGTGTTAGTGATTGTAAGTGGTGCTTGCTTATGCAAAAGTCACTTCCATAATACTACGGTGATGTGGGTGGTTGCCAGGGTGTTGTTATATTGTTGCTAAGGTGTTGCTAGGTGATTGCTAGGGCATTGCTAGGTGGTTAGTATTTACTCTTCCAAATCAAAAAAGCCCACCAAAATGTGAGTAATGCTTGTCCGTGCAAAGGTTTCTTCAACAGTGCTAGGTTAAAGTAGGTAGTTACCAGGGTGATGTTGTGGTGTTGCTTTGGTGTTGCTAATTGCTAGTTTTTTTTATTAATGGTAATAATAAAATTGAGAGTTATGACTTTCCATGCCCCACTGTGCTAGCTTAATGTTGGAAGTTACCAGGGTGTTGTTGTGCTGTTGCTAAGGTGTTGTTAGGTGGTTGCTAGAGCATTAAGTGTTATTAACGGTCCCAATTAAAAAAAGAGAAAACCATAATCTCAGTGATGCTTGCTTATGCACAAGTTACCTCCACATTGCTAGGTTCAAGTAAGTAGTTGCCAAGGAGTTGTTGGGCTGTTGCCAAGGTGTTGCTTGGACATTGCTAGGTGATTAGCTAATGTCTAGATCAAAAAGCCCACCAAAATGTAAGCAATGCTTGCCCATGCAAAGGTTTATTCAGCAGTGCTAGGTTAAAGTAGGTGGTTATCAGGGTGATGTTGTGGTGTTGCTAAGATGTTGCTAAGGCATTGCTGTTTTTTTTTTTTTGGTTTTGTTTTTTTTTTGGTTTACTGGTACAAGTCAAAGGAGTCAACCAAAATATTGACTGATGCTTGTCCATGCAAAAGTTACCTCCACAGTTTTAGGTTAGTGTAGGATGTTGTCAAGGGTGTCAAGGTTGTTGTGCTGTTGCTAAGGTGTTGCTAGGTGGTTTTCTGTCCCAGATTTCTTTAGTGGTGCTGGGTTAACAGGGGGTAGTTACCAGGGTGATGTTGCTAATGTAAATGCTAGCAATGCTAGGGCATTGCTATTTTTTTGGTTTACTGATCCAAGTCAAAGGAGTTCATCAAAATTGTGAGTAATGCTTGCCCATGCAGAGGTTTCTTCAGCGGTTCTAGGTTAAAGTAGGTGGTTACTAGGGTGTTTCTAAGGTGTTGCTAGGTGGTTGCTAGGGCATTGCTAGTTTTTTTGTTTACTGGTCCTCCACAGTGCTAGGTTAGTGCCAGAATGTTGTTGTGCTGTTGTTAAGGTGTTGCTAGGTGGTTGCTAATTGGTTATTTTGGGCGAATTCCAAACGGAAGTGAGCACCCCTATGCCCTACTCCCTTCAAAAGGCAGAGCCCTTTGAAGTGCATTCTTTTAAGGGTGTAGGGCATTACTGTCTCGTATAAGCATTTGGAACTCCCTTGGCAAAGGGAATGACTGACTAAATGTTACCTTGACAACGCTGCGCTGCATCCAGCTTTCAGCGCTCCATCTGTTGTTGCAAATAAATATTTCTTCTTAATTTATTCAAATATTGTCCAATTGTCTTATTTACTATTACACTTTTTCAAACTAAACTTGCTTAAACTTGCTTACACTACCGTCTTAAATCATATTTCTATCTCTGATGAAAAATATTTTGTATTACATTAAAATAAATACAAATTTAATCAGCATATTCTACTTACAGTTGTATGTGAAGTCGAAATCAACACCAACTTTGCTTTAAAATGCATCGCAAGATCTCTTAACTGAAGATCACATGATCACAAACGGAAATCACTTCCGTGAAGTGACCATAGCATGTTCCCTTCGCTAACGGACTTCTGGAAGGGCTCTTTGCGAAGGGATTCAGTTGCTCACTTTCGTTTGGAATGTCCCTACAAATGGCGTCCCCTTCCCGAAGTGCCCGTTGTGTCTCAAATTATAAGAGTTCACCAAAATATGAATAAAGCTTGCTCATGCAGAAGTCACCTCCACAATGCTAATGCAGCTGGGTTCCAGGGTGTTGTTCAGTTGCTAATGTGTTGCTGTGTTGTTGCTTTAGTTTCCTAGATGTTCAAATTATGAGCAATAATAATGATGATGTTAGCACCACTTGAAAAAGTGACTTTGTTGGGCTTATTACTAGTGTTGTGATTGTTGAGTTCGTCGCTGGATGAAATTGGTTTCAGAATGAAACTGTGGGAAGATCTATAGCCAGAGACCAAAGCGAGCTTAGAGGATACAATCTAAATGGTGGAAATGAAAGTCTTTTAGGCATTTCTTCTCATACCTGGATCATACAGCGCTTCCAGAGCCTTTCTTTCTTCCTCTATCTCTTTTGCCTCTTTTTCAAGTCTCCCAGGGGGAAGCACAAGCTGACTGGAGTAATTACGCTTAATGATCACCTGATAATTATAATGGTTCTCACTTAAGCTAATTTCTCGTTGTGTTTGGGGGTGGAGGCCCTCAGAGCCCTGCACAGATCTCTGATGCCCGCCAGTGTGTGTTTGAGAAAGAGAGGGAGGGTGTGCATGAAAGAAAACGGAGAATTGGAGCAAAAGGGAGAGAATGTAACAAGATAAATTCCTCTGTCTTACGTTTCTTGCTCGAGCACCGCTGATACGGTGGTACGCAATTACAGCGCTCTCTATAAAGCTGATTTTAAGGGAGAGCGACCCTATTGTGTGCTCTCATCTAAAGCTCAGCTGATACGCCTGCTGGAATATAAGGATTGATGATAGATCTGTTTTCAGTTTGTTTGTCTAATCCAAGTGTTGCTTGGTCTCTAAAGGCTGCCCTAAATCTCCAGCCTCGCCATATTGATTTACAGAAATGTGTAGTGACATTTCTCTTTCCTTTGTTCCTCCCTTAAATCTCCTTTTACCTGTTTTCCACTTCCCTGCATCTCTGAAAGTCAATGTGAAATCATAATTGACCGTTTATTTTTGTAAAACATATTCCTGGTCTTTTTGTAAATGATTTAAAATATATGAGATTTTCTCACATCTGAATGATTTTCTTTTTTTGTTTTAGTTCACCTAAGCAGTGCAGACTAGTTAATATTAACCAACAGCCAAAAAATTTAGTCATTACTTTAGGCTACTGGCAACCTAGCTTTCATAAAACCTTGCCAATTTAATGCTCATTACTTTGAATGTTAGAAAAAGCTTACAGCAATAATAGTAAATGATAGATTTGATATGATAGAAATGATAGATTCTTCAGAAGTGGGTGGAATTGGGAATCAAGAACAGGATCTTTTTCAAATTCATACATTTTTTTTTTTTTTTTTTTTTTCCAAACCAAAATATGAATGATTTTATAACATTTGTTGAATTTCCACTTTAAAATGAAAGAAAAGCAATAAATAAAGACAATAAGTAAACAGCAATGTTCAGCACGACCAGTGTAGTCTGATTCACAAACAAATGATTTATGACTTTAATGAGTCGTTCAAAAATACTCAAATCAGACTCAGGTTAGTTATATTTGAATTGACTCCACTTGTCAGAAAAGTTTTAAACATCGGACTCAGACACCGATCCACAAATCTGACTCATAATTAAAAGAACAGTGAAGCCTTGTTCACACTGACAGCATGGTCATGATGACTTTAATTTTTTATTTTTTTTTCTTCATTTTTGTTTATTCATTGAAAGTCCATGCAACCAAAATTTTCAAGCTTCAAAAAGCTCATAAAGAAGTTGTACCAGTAATTCATAAGAATCAAGTGGTTTATTCCAAGTTTTGTAAATAGACACAGTCGCTTTATATGATGAACCGGTTTAGTTTAGACTTTTATTTACATAGAAACCTTGATCAAAATACATACATAGAGCACATCAAATAAGATCAACAGAATCTCATGTCAAGGGACATTTTGACAGTAAAAATTATATTTCAGTGCTTTTGCATTTCCTTGCACAACTTCTGTGTTCTCTTGCAAAAGTATTGCGTTCCCCCAAAGAACTTTGCACACACAACTTTTTTGATGGAAATAATGTGAGGTGAGAATAAAAACTATATTTTACTGCTTTTGTGCGAGAGCACAAAGTTACTTTAGGGAATACAGTACTTTTGTGAGTGAACATAAAAGCATTCAAATATATTTTTCCTCCCATCTATATATACATATATACATATATATATATATATATATATATATATATATATATATATTTTTTTTTTTTTTTTTTCAATCACTATGTCTCCTTAGTGCTTGTTTGACTCACAAGCATCCACATTTGCGTTTCCGTTTACCATATTTGATGTGCTCTATACAGTACATGTGTGTTGACATAAAATCAATGTAAGTAAAAGCATAAATTAAATCTGGTCATGATATAAAGTGATTGTGTCTCTTTAGAAGACATGAAACTTCTACTATTGTGGTTGTACTTTCAATGGATGGGCGAAAATGAGGAGACAATATTAAAATCTCTTCATTTGTGTTCTGAGTATTAACAAAAGTCAGGTTTTGAATGACACGAGGGTGAGTAAATGATGAGAAAATGTTCATTTTTTATGTGAACTAGGCAACATAAGAAAAATGTTGTTCGTGTTTGCATGATGTTTCAGAATGCAGAAATAAAGCATTTTCTTAAGTGCGTGTTAACGGGGTCACCCTGCACTCCCACTGGTAGTCACCACTTCGCATCTCTGCTCATTTGCATAAAGCTGAATTCCCAATGGATAAAATGAAGTCAATAACATTTTTTCCCTCCTTAAATATCCTGTCTCAAAAACATGTAACATTATAGAGGAAAAATGTTTTGCGAATGCCATTTGATGTTGACTCGAAACTATTCCTGAATCGCACTCTCTCCCTTTCTCTCGGCAGGAGGAAGCTACAAGAAGATTGGATATTATGATATGACCAAAGGCAATCTCTCTTGGTATGGGAATGACAGGTGGATAGGTGAGGACACATTCGTCTCTCTCATCTCCCATATATGCTCTTGTTTATCACTGTCTCAAGCACTTTTAAACCTCCTCTCACACAATCACACACTTTATTACTCTCGCCGCTCATCTGCATCTCTCCTAATGTCACAGCCGCACATTCTAGGCCCCGCCCCCAAAACGCGGACGACAGGCTGCTACGGGGCGTTAATCAATCAGTCAGTCAAATTCTGTTTAGCATTCTGTCCGTGAGGGCAGCCGCGCTGCGGGAGCTCTGCACGGCTCAACAAAAAAAGACAATTGAATACCATTAGAAAACCGCGAGAAGTTAATTCCAGTCATAAATTGAGCAAGCGCACTGATAAAAATTGCGTGCAATATACAATGAGTAATGGTTTCATTTAATCTTTTTCATTGTATTTGATGACCATTTCACGCTCAGTGTTGCTTATGGTGCACTGAGAAGATGCCAACTGACAGCTGAAAACAACACAAATCAGAAACGGCTCGGGCTGTTCCCCAGCTGCCTCCCAGCACGTGCTAACCTTGACTGGACGAGCACGAATCGTCCAATCAGACATCACGACGTGCCTCAGCTGATTGTCATTGCCTGTTATTTAAACCCTCACGGGCTCCGAACAGAGCTTGCGGTTTTGAATAACATCCTTGAGCTTTGTGATAGCAGCCTGGGTTCGTTGGTTTATAATATTGGCGGTACGACGCCACATCACCGTGCTCATTATGTGACCATTTCTATGACTAGACATTTCCCTAGATGTGCTCTCTGTGGGCTTACGCTGTTTTGAACTTGCTTATTAGCTTATTAAAAACTCAGCGAAGCAGCGAGCACCATGGCAGCTGTAGCACGTCGGCATTGCGAAATGCACTAATTGCGTTTTTCACAAGCCGTTCCGGCAGAACCTGTTTTTCATTTATTTACGCAGCTTGCAACTGGGAATAGTGCCCACAGCATTGTCGTACACCCCAGGAGGCTGGCAGAGTCTGGCACCTTTAACTTTTGCATTAGTTGTCGATGCTAGATCTCTTTGGAGGTCATCGCTTTAACAGCAACCCTTGACTGTGCCAGACTGTGGGTCGCCGCAAGTCTGCCGGTGAGGCAAAAGGTCACTGTTTGATCTTGACGAGGTAAAAATGAATGTGAGATCATCAAAAAAAGATGTTAGGCGCAAGTGCCGCCCATCACCACCCAACTTTTCACCTTGCCGCGGTGGTCACTGACGCTCCCGGACAGAGTATTCCAGAGAGACGGCAGCATATAGAGCTAAAAATAATCGGTGCTGAAATAAAGGCCTCTTGAAGGAGAGCGTGACTTTGTTCCAGATTGGACAGCACGTGTTGACCTATCGTCGCTCGTTAGGATGTTCTCCCTCTCGTTCATACCCACTGCAATGTGAAGGTTGCCTCCCTTCATCTCCCAGCTGAGTGGGAACGTTTTTGTTTGAATCTTTGTGCTCAGTTGTTTCTCGCTGTTACCCATCCACTTCACTGGCCTCGCTCGTTCTCTCTCGCTCTCCCCGGTCGCCCCTGACAACCACTGCATCTGCGCCTTGTTCTCTCATCACTTGGTCGTCATGGCAACATACTGTCCCGATTCCACCATCAAGGACAGGGAGAGGCATTAAACAGCATGAGCTCTCTGGCCCGATGGATGCACATACATTTACAACCACGTTCAAGGTGTTCGAGGTGTTGTTCCAAACCTGTATGAGTTTTTCTTTTGTTGAAATTACGAAGAACACATATTTTGAAGAATGTTCATAACCAAACAGTTGACAGTAGACATTGACTTCCATAGTAGGGAAAAAATACTGTTGAAGTCAATGGCTACCTTCAACTTTTTGGTTATCTGTTTTCTTCAAAATATCATCTTTTGTGTTCAACAGAAAAAAACTCAGTGAAGGGTCAGAGAGCTCTTGGGTTTCATCAAAAATATCTTAATTTGTGTTCTGAAGATGAACGAAGGTCTTACAGGTTTGGAACAACATGAGGGTGAGTAATTAATGACAGAATTTTCATTTTTGGGTGAACTATGCCTTTAAAGGGATACTCCACCCCAAAATGAGAATTTTGTCATTAATCACTGATTAGTGGTTCAACCGTAACATTATGAAGCGACAAGAATATTTTTTGTACAGAAAGAAAACAAACATAACAACTTTATTCAACAAATTCAGCACCGTAGAGTCACCGTGGCGCCATTTTGGAGAGTATCGCTGCACGCAAACTGCGTACGCTCCTCTGTGTCAGCCGCGACACAAGGATATGTCTTCTACGTAAATTATTAAAAGATATTTTTGATGAAATCCGAGAGCTGACCCTCCATAGACAACAATGCAACTGACACATTCAAGGCCCAGAAAGGTAGCAAAGACATTACTAAAATGGTCCATGTTACATCAGTGGTTCAACCGTAATTTTATGAAGCTACGAGAACACTGCTCTTATGAACGTGTGCAAAAGACTGACACAGAAGAGAAGAAATTATTGAGTGAAGTCGTTATTTTTGTTTTCTTTGCGCACAAAGGGCCAGATTTACTAAACAGGGCAAATTAGCATTAGAGTGCAATTCCATAAAAGCGCTGATGGGAGAGGAAAATCCTGTGTGATTTACTGACAGTGCACACAATAAAGAACGCAGACGCAGCCAGATCCTTTCCATAATGACCAGCACAATCTACCAAGAGCAGCGCAAATTACCGCCTGCTTTAAGACATGCTTTTTTTGGCTGTTAAATAATGGCGCAAACACCAGTAATTTGACGAGCGCAAATGTTTGTGTTGTGTGATTCATTTTAAAACTCTCCTCCCATAAATTTTGTGTCTGAAAGGGAAACTCCTACAAATGCATATTCAATAAGGTCAGGTGCAAAAATAACTGTGTCCACGTCTTTTCAGCACTAATTCTTCAGTGTCTTTAGTACATCCTGACAGTACTATTTTAACGCCAAAAGACTTGTTTGCGCTGGTGAGTCTGGCAAATCTGGCCCAAAAAGTGTTCTCTTACCTTCATAAAATTATGGTTGAACTATTTTAACGATGTCCTTACTACCTTTCTAGGCCTTGAACATGTCAGTCAGTTTTTGAGTGAACTATTCCTTTGATACACATCACTGGTCTTATCAGTGCGTGTAAACAAGTTATCATCATAATAATAGTGCACTGCCTCTGAAATGACTTCACTTTTTGGCTGACATCACCATCTCCAGCTACGTTTTTACAATCGAATCAATTTCAAATCAGATCTAAATCAAGTTTCACTCACAAATGTTTCACTTAATGGAAGTAAATGGGTTTTCAACCCCATTTTGTGAATAATAGACACCTGACCGGCTGCTAATATCTATGAATTGTGTTATCCGAGTAAATGCGTTCACTCAGTTCCTCAAGGACTGCAGCTCCACACGGATCGCAAGTTAATTTTAACACCATAGCAACACTGCAATGTTAACATTCTGACCTGAAACACCATAGCAACCACTTTCTATTTCCACAAACCACTTAAACTCATGTGTCATGCTACAACACATCCTGGGTCTGTCTGTTAAGATTGTTCCAGCTCCACGCTGTTTCCCAGCATCCCAGGATCCATCTGTTGGCCGTCTTGTGCGCCGAGCGGTCGCATTCGGTTGGATCTCCCACTCTCCATTAATCAATATCAGTGCGATCCACGAGGGAGATGCCCTTACGTGAACTTCTAATTAAGACTGACAGCCACTGCGCTTATCAGATGCTCTGGTGTGGGGTTCCAGTGAGACCGCATGGGCAATATAAGTCCTGGAGCTGGGCTTTACAAAAAACAATCAGCTCTAGAGATAGATGAAACAAGCTGTGTGGTCCCCAGCCAATTTGTCACTCGCAAGAGAACGTGACTCTGGTGCACGTCTTGTGTGCTGCCCACCCATTGAAGGAAGCTGACCACAATGCACCCTGTTGTCCTTTGTTGTTGCCAATTGGCCAGCGATTACCCATCTGGAGGCAGTGAAACAGTCTCCGATGATATCGCTTCACAGAGACCAGAGGGGGAGAAGCTTTAGTCAAATGGCAGTTGAGGTGAAATTCGATAGCTATCGCTCTCTCTCTCTGCAGACTCTGAAATGCAGCCAGTTTATCGAGAGAGAGAGAGAGAGGCAGAGAGGGAGGTAAAGTGACTCATTTGTGGCTCTGAAAACAGAGGTTCAGAGCTGCTGTCCTTTTCTTTCCTTTGTGTTTTACTATACTATTGTTTGTGTACTTTTTTTTTTCATTTTTAGTATTATTATTAATCTGTTTAGCTTTAATTTATGTTTATATCAGTTTTAGCTGTAGTAATTTTAGTACTTCAACTTAAATTTATTTCAGTTAGTGGCTTAGGCAACATTTAATTAATTTTTTTTCATGCAATTTTTGTATTTTATTTTATTTCAGCTTTATGTAAATTAACAATAATAATTTTAAATTGTTTTCATTTTAGTTAACCATAACAACACTGGGCTTAACAGATCAGCAGTTCCTATATATACGTTTATAGTATTTATTATTTTAGCTTTAATTAGTTAGATTTTTGATATTTTCAGTTTACATTGTAGTTTTAGTTTAGGTTTTTGTAATTTTATTATGTGCTTTTGTATATTTTGTATATTTATTTTTATTTGTAGTAATTTTTACATTAATAAAAATAATTTTGGGTCACACTTTATTTTAAAGGTTCAATTCTCGCTATTTACAAACCATTAACTACAACTTTTGCCTCAATAAACTCCTAATTTGCAACTCATTAATAGTAAGGTATTTGTTAAATTTAGCTATTAGGTAGGATTAGGGATGTAGAATATGGCCATGCAGAATATGTGCATTATAAGTACTAATAAACAGCCAATATGTTAATAATAGGCATGCTAATAAGCAAGTGAGAATAGTGAGAATTGGTCCCTATACTAAAGTGTTACCAAATCATTTTTAATAGTGTTGTTAAAAATAACAACACTCCACTGAACAGATTAGCAGTTTATATACATGCAATATATACATAGTCTATATGCATGCTTCAGTCCCCTTCCCCCTCCTCTTTCCCTAATATTTTTTTCCAAAAGCCCTTATTTAGAAAGACGAAATAGCTAGAACGTCTAATGATGTTTTTAATGTTATTCATGAAAGTGTTGCCAAGTTATTTCAGTGTAATACTGTATAAAATGATAATATACTAAAAATCCTCATTTCTCTCTCCAGGTTCTGGTCCACCTGCTGACCAGACGGTGGTGATTCAGAAGTTCAGATATCTGTCACAAAAACTCTTCGTCTCAGTGTCTGTTTTCGCTGGCTTGGGCATTTTAATGGGGATCGTTTGCCTCACCTTTAACATCTACAACAGCAACGTCAGGTATGTTTAGCTGTGGATGGAAGTATACGCTCCTGCCTGCAGGCATGTGTTCATTTACATTGCGTACTCACGTGTGAGTTCAGTGCAGAGGACAGGGTGATACATGCATACAATTAGCTGGTGTTTCCAAGGGTCACATTCACATATTTATGCATTCTGTGTGCGTAGAAACACGCCGGTTTCAAAGCAAGCTAATGCATTACGAATAGTGATAGCATTTCACACATTCAAACTCCACCACCACATTCAGACTAATGTTTGGTGTTTCAGTCTTTTTATCTTAGCGACACTTTCAGCTAGATTTTCTCAGGAGACAGCTTAAGCTAATACCCTGAACACTTACCAGTCTCATCATGCATGTGAATAAATGTGTGAGTGCGTCTATGAATCTGCATGTTTCATTGTGTGATAAAAACACACAGGAGTGTAAGTCCTATTCCACTGTGAGAGATTAACTAAATTAGCTGAATCAGAGTTCGCTATACTAACAAAAAAATACCAAAAAGTACCATGGAACACCATATTATGTAAAATATGCGTGTGGTAATCATTCTAAGCTATATATTTCACAGTATTATGGCACTGCATTAGCATCCGTTCAATGTATGAAGCTGTTTTTTGAACATACACATCTTTGCTAACATCTGCATTTTGCAAATTCAGCTCTGTGTATGTCTGTATATGTAAAGGTACATTCAAAACTCCCAGCCGTACCTCAATAACATGACAGCAGTGGGCTGCATGATGGCTCTTGCTGCTGTTTTTCCTTTGGGAATTGATGGACTGCATGTACGCAACTCTCAGTTTCCTGTGGTCTGTCAGGTAAGCGCTCAGGCATTCTGGGTAACACCGTTTTGTCATTTATACTGATGTTATTTATAGTAGTAGTAATTGAGTTTATAAAACCTCCCTGGATACTCTTCTCCAGAAGGACTTTAAGGAGACATATCAGGTTTTTTTTCTTCATTTTATTTTTTTACCCTAAGGCACACGGATAATGTTAGTCAAAGCTTCTTGCATCAAAAAAATATGAATTATTTAGTTTTTCATGACCATTTTTCACCCTTTCTCAGACCCTTAAGTATTAAACAGACTTGTTTCACTGCCTCGCTTTCAGACATCTATATATATATATATATATATATGCCCTCTTCGCTTACACTTATTCATAGGTCATAGGCTTGCCGTCAGGTTCAATTTAGTTTGCACCATCCCCTTCTTCAATAACAGCATCTTAGCCAAGTCTGAAGAACGAGCTGTTTTTGCAGCTTAATTTGAATGAACTCACTTTAAAATTTTAGCACTTTTCTTCTGTTTTTACATTTAATTCACCTTTGGCAACTTAATCTTTAAAATAACTAAAACTAATTTAATAACAGTATGTTTTTCATGTTGTACAATTTTAATATTGGGCATTTATTGTTTATCTCCCATAACATTAGAATAATTTTATAAGCCGTTTAAGTGCTATAATCGGGTCCCCAGTGCATCTACCAATCCAGAAACCGTGAAAAGGGACAACCCGGTAACTTTGTTTTGGTGAGCCTTTTTCTGCTTAAAAAAACAAGCGCGTCAAATTTTGCTCCAGGGGATCTTATTATAATATTACCGGCCCTTAATCTGCATGTTTCCACCCACGGAGCTGTCACTGTGTTTTCGCAAGCGACAACGGTGTACCAGTTCTAACGTCATGGCGAAAGTTTGAGCAAAGCATGCTAACTGTTCTGTCTTTGGCTGCACTGACGAGCACAGGACACTATTTAGAGTCCCAGCCTCAGAGGAGACAAGAGATCATGGATTTATTGATTTATTTACTGTATATTATGCTGCTGCCACACAGATCTAATATAAACATGCAATTTCTTTCCCAGCTGTTTACCTTCACAGACATAACCGACTGTTTTTGTAGCTCATGTGTTTTTAACATAAACGTGTGTATTTGTAAAACATGAAAGAGAAGTTAGTTTAGTACTCACATGCCATTTGTCAGCCGCTTTCTGTGCGTGTGTTTCGGATGTGTGCGCTCAGAAAACTGTATATCAGATGTTTAAACTGATATGGTTTAAAACACATGCTTTCAGTGCAATAGACATGATAATCAAAACAAAACAGACGGTTTTTGGCAGAGTATCTGAGGTACGAGCTGTAAAGGTACAGCCCTATTCTGGAAAAGGGGGCGGGGTGCAGCAGCTCATTTGCATTTAAAGAGACATGCATGAAAACAGCCTGTTTCTGCTTCCACTCAAAATAGGCATCTTCAAAATGATATAATAAATGATCTGTGAAGTATTTTGAGCTGAAACTTCACAGACACATTCTGGGTACTCCTCAGACTTATATTACATATTGTAAAAAGGGGCGTAATAGGTCTCCTTTAAAGTTAAACATTAAAATATTGGCTTTTTTATTGTTTTTCTAGTTCCGTTTGTGGCTGCTTGGACTTGGCTTCAGTTTGGCTTACGGAAGTATGTTCACGAAGATCTGGTGGGTTCACACTGTGTTCACAAAGAAGGATGAGAAGAAAGACAAAAGAAAGGTGAGTAGTGAACCAGAGTTTTTATCGCTAACAAAACTAAAATCTTAGTTGGTTTCTGTAACTAAAATTAAAATGAAGATGGCAAAAAAAACATTCAAAATATTACTAAAAACATATAATAGTATCTCAGTGGTACTAAAATAAAATAGTGTGAGGTTAATTTGAGGTGTTTCAAGACAAATTGTTTGTGCTTTTAAACCCTTATTTACTCTTGACTCGTCGTGTCAAGGACTTTCAGTACTCTGCTAGAATGATCAATATATCATAGAGGATTTATTGTTTCTTTATGAAGTATATATCTTGTTCCTCTCTCTGTTATCGTCTTTAGATCTCCATTTCACTTCCACAGCCTCTCTGGCTTAGCCACCGTCTCTCTGTCTGATCTCTTAGAGATGGGTCCCCCATTGTCCTTGAGTATCTTTAAACAGCACATTTATCATACAGCACAGCTCGATGAGCCCTCTGTACAGCCCCATGAACCAGCAGTCACTCCATCACCACAAACACACTGCACAAAATCATTTACAATCATTAGGTTTGATTTTTTTTTTTTTTTGGTAACACTTTATGATTAGGTCCCATTTGTTAATGTTTTAGTTAAAACCAACTAACAATGAGCAAAACATTTTTGCAGCATTCGTTTAACATGTACAATTATCTTGTTTTAAGGATGTTTTAATATTTTACAGAAAGACCAAAAAGTAGGTAACGGGACCAATTCTCACTCTTTACTAGTTGCTTATTAGCATGCCTATTATTAAAATATTGGCTGTTTATTAGTACTTATAAAGCACATATTCTGCATGACCATATTCTACATCCCTAATCCTACCCAATACCTAAACTTAACAACTACCTTACTAACTATTAAAAAGCAGAAAATTGGGAGTTTATTGAGCCAAAGGACAAAGTTAATGGTTTGTTTATAGTGAGAATTGGACCCAAAAGTATTAAGAAAGTGATGTTTTGAAGTGCAGACCTCACATCACAAATAACACAATGCTCAGCAGCCATAATAACTAAAATAAAGATGAAGAAAGAGATAAAGACAGAGGAGAAAGGTATTTTCAGGACAAGTACATAATGCCTATTATTGAGCATTCATGAACGTCCATCTAGTGGTGGAGAGGAGCTTGTCATGAGCCCCTGTGAAGAGCCCTCTCTCTCTTTCTCTTTCTATCTTCCTCTACACAAAGAAAGGATTCAGAGATTGAGAAATGATCTGTGATGTGCAGTGGGGCATCAAATTGACAGCTTTGTCATTTTCAAATGTGCTTCTTTGACTGGGCGTCAATATTGAGAATTTTTTTTATGTTAAAAAGAAAAGTTAAAAAACAAACACAAACTGAGCATCAGTGAGTTTGTTTGAAGTGGATTCTTCAAAGTCATTGCCAGGGATACAAAAGGGAAATATTGGAATAAAGAGCCATAAGACCATAAGACAGAAAGAAGTATTTGGGACAAACATTCTATTTTAAGTACAGAGAAACTCGTGATGGGGATTTTATGGTATGAATTGTCATGAAAATGTCCCCTCAATGCATTCAAAACAAGTTACGTTTCTCAGATAATGTCAGAAAAAAATAATAAAAAACAGAACAGAAAATAATTTAGACGACTCTTAGATTGTAAAAACATACTTAAAATGGAAGCCTATGGGGAAACTGTTGTGAAAGTATCCCCATGGGACTTATCTTTTTGAAGAAATTAATACTTCTATTCAGCACTGACACATTCAGTTTCTAAAAATGAGTAAAACATTTACTCTGCATTGTTACAAAATATTATGTCAAACAAATGCTGGTATTTTGAGCTTTCTAACAAAGAATCAGAGTCTTCACTCTCAGAAATGAAGGTACAAAAGATGTAATGGGGGAAAAGGTACACCTCTGTACCTAAAGGGTCCATATAGGTACCTTAAAGGTACATATTAGTACCTAAAGTGTATATATTATTACGTAAAACGTACAAAAGTGTACTTTTTGAAAAGGTACCACCCCAGTGACAGATTTTGCACCTTTTTTTCTGAGAGTGCTGAAAAAAAGTATGATGGTTTCCACAAGCAGCACAACCATTTTCAACCATTTTGATAATAATAAGAAATGTTTTTGACAGCAAATCAGCATATTAGAAAGATTTCTGAAGAATTGTGACACCAAAGACTTAAATGCTGAAAATTCAGCTTTGCATTACAAGAATAAATTACATTTTTACATATATTCAAATAGGAAGCAGTCCTTTTAAATTCTAATAATATTAAACAATATTTCTCTTTTTACTGTAGTTCTGATCAAATAAATGGAGCCTTGGTGAAGTGAGAGACTGTTTTCAAAAACATTAAAAAATCTTTAGTTAACAGACTGATGTAAGTTATTACTAACCTTGTCTGTGCAAAATTATATTCAGTATTTCAATTTCTGTTATGACTACTTTGCTCATAACCAAAAATGTCCAAGCAGTAAAGCCTGTAACTTTCATTTGATTATAAACATCAGAGAGGGTCTGTTTACAGAGAAAAACAAATCCACAAAAAGCAGTAATGCAAAACTAGAAGCTCATCCACTTAGAAAAGTAGTTCCACCACTTAAAGGATGATTAAAATGACTTTAGAGCTTAATATAAGCACTTGAACAAAAATGCAAGCTTCACATTTTTGCTTGTAAACCTCCTAAATGTCCATTTCTAGTACATTCCTGTTCATTTTTTCAAACAGAGGCATGAGTCAAAGTTCTCTGGTAATCGATAGCAAGCCATACATAGAGCTTAACTTGTTTTGATCCCAGAAAATTCCTTGAGTCAATTGTCTGGCTATGCATGAGTTCTTTCATCATCGCTGTTGTGAAGGTCTGTTTGAGGTTTATGAGCTCTCAAACGTGACCATAAACAGTACGAGTCACAGAGAGCATAAACGCTTTTTATGTTGCTCTTTAAATAAATGCTTTTTATGTTTAATTGCTCACAAATACCCCGCTACAAAAAAGAACAAGTATTGATTTTGTTGCAGCGTTATGGTCTCAGCCGAAATCCATTAAAGACTTAAACCATAAAGTGCGGCCACCGTGTGGCGGATTGAATTGGCATCCTGATAATGGGCCATTGTTTCCCCTTCAAGCTCTCTGCACTTACGCTCCATATGATGTCATGAATCATGGCGCAAGCTGTGTCTTTCACTGACCTGGATGGAAAGTTGATTCAGTGGGTCTTTTTATATCCCAGCAGCACCTGGAGCCCTGGAAGCTCTATGCCACCGTGGGAGTCCTGCTGGTTATCGACATCCTGTCCCTTATGATTTGGCAGATCGTGGATCCCCTGCACATCACAGTGGAGGTACGGCAGCGCTCAGTTTTTTATCAAGGGCTATTTGTTTTCTGAATATGGCACAGTTGGAACTGTTGTGTTTGGCCTCGAGGTGCATAAGCAAAATATCGAATGAGCTGCTGTTCGGTTTCTCTTTCTATCTGAGCAGAAGTTCACTAAAGAAGCACCTAAAGGAGACGTGGATCAGCTGATTGAGCCTCTGCTGCAGCACTGCAGTTCAGAGAAGATGAACACATGGCTTGGTAAGAACTTCTCTGAGTTTGTCACTGCATCTGCATGATGGTTCCATGAAGAACCTTTAACGTCAATGGAACCTTTCCATTCCACAAAAGGTTGTTTATAGTGGAAAAAGGTTCTTTAGATTATTAAAATGTTCTTTACATTAAGAAAAAAGGTTCTTTTAAAAACTGTTCACTGAAAGATGGTTCTTCTAAGGCATCACTTCAGAAAAAACCCTTTTGAAACCCCTGTTTTTAATAGTGTAGAGTTGCATTTTATACATTTTATCAGTTAATGCATTTCTTGACTTTAGTGTTCAGCGTTTGAGTTCAAAAAGCTGCTTTTTATTCACCAACCACTCATAATCCAGTCTAACCCGGCACTATCTGTGCTGATTTAGGGCTGTGGCAGGCATATTTGAATTAAGTCGTTTTTGTAGAAAACAGGCGGTAAACAAAATTTTCTTTGAAAGAGATGTTTGTGTACATTTTCTAGCGATCATGCTGGCAGTGATTCATCAAACGATGATTAAATGATATGTTATAAGTGGTGTATATCCAGATGAGCCGTCTAGTCAAGCACCCTTAAGACATTTTAAAGATCCGACTGAGCTGTCTGGAATACACTGGAGGAGTGATGCTGCATATTTTTAGTATGACAGATTCCCTTGTGAAAAAGAAGTGAGCTTAATTATTTTCAATGTGCACTTGTGTACATTAAATACTTTTAGGTATTTAAGTACATATTTTATATATTTTATAATTCATTACAAATGTGTAATTACAAATATGCTAAAATGACAGAAGTTTTAGTAGAGATGACATTAGTTTCTAAGTATTAGTTCACCATAAATGTTTGGCAGTACATTCAGCAGTACACTTTGTCAAAGACAATAGAAATTACATATAAAGATGTACTTAAGTCCTCTTTAAGTGATTTTAAAAAAACACTCTAAAGTTAATATAAATTTAAACCATAATACATTTTCATTTAATTGCATGTCCGAAAACATTACAATAATTTTGCACTTGAGTATATTTGTTACAGGTCAATTTTTTAAAGTATGCTAAAGTGTAATTCTTTTTCGTAAGGTTTATGTTAGTCTGCTGCATCCTCGATGACCTAATGCTCAGAACTGACCCACAAGACAGGAATTACAGTGTGCAAATTGTGGTCAGCATTATTTTTTGACCATGTTTGCGTCATTCCCTGATTTGCATAATTCCTATATTAAATCAGATACTAAAACAACACAGATGATGCATGCAAATTAACGAGACTCTCAGCTCTTGTTTCTCATGATCTTGTCGTGGTGTTGGACACAAAAAAATATTTGCCGTCTGAATAAAGCCTATAAGCCTGTGAGTGAAAGCCATTTAATGAAGGAACCCCGGTGGTTTTGACTTTCAGCCTCTCTCCTCAGGTGTTTCCTACTTGTAAGTGTTTAACTAATTAAACAAATTAATTGCTACCTTTATGAGACAAATTGGACCGGCCTTGCTCTTCCAGTTACGGTCAGTAAAATGAGCCTCCAGTGTATTCTTCAGGCAAAGTCCTTGAGAAATGAGCACAGCTGCCCGTAAACAGACCTGTCATACAAATACTTTCTGTCATAACAGTTTCTCTGCATAAACCATTTAGGGCATTTGGTCCAAGGACGTATGGACAAGGACAGTGTCCTTTCACGACATCTGGATGGGAAAATAATTGATCGCACAGAACTAAAACAAACCGAATATAGCAGAGTTCTCATGGAGATCATAAAGTGTGGTGTGAATGTGAGGGATGAATGGTTAGATGCAGGCAAAAGTCATGGGAGCAGGCAGCGCCTGTGACTGACGGATTACCCTGTCAGTGTGATAATGTCCACCTATCATGTTTGCATCGGCCTGAATACATCAATCTGGTGGAAAATGGATGGACTAATTACATAGCAAACAGCTCACCCACTCAGATAGCACCATTTTTGGTCACAAATGAACTTGAAATGACTTGAAATGTTAATCTGAGAGTGAGCTGGTTTTTAGCAAACACTCAGTTAAATTAAATCTGCACCCCCTGTCTGCGACCTTCATTACACCAGCGGTGTTTACCGAGGATTTAATGGTCAGACAAGAAGGTGATGATAAATAATAGACAAGCAACAGCCAGTAGTAAAAAATAAAAGCTCAATGAAAGAGCTTGGTATTGTTGTATATTGTTTTTGAAGCACTGTAAAAATGTTTAAAAACCCATAAACTTGATGAGATTTTGTTTTGGCTTGATTTAATATGATAATTTCCAATACCATTCAAAAGTTTGAGATTCTGAAAGTCCGCCAAAGCTGCATTTATTTGATCAAAAATTCATTAAAAACAGTAATAATGTGAAATATTATTACAATTTAAAATAACTGTTTTCTGTTGTAATATATTTTAAAATATAATTTATTTCTATGATGTAAAGCTGAATTTTCAGCATCATTACTCCAGTCTTCAGAGTCACATGATCCTTCAGAAATCATTCTAATATGCTGATTTGCTGCTCAAGAAACATTTCTGATTATTATCAGTGTTAATAATGTAAACATTGGAGAATCTTTGATGAATAGAAAGTTCAAAAGCACAGCATTTATTTAAAATGGAAATCTTTTAGAAAACCTTATAAATAATAGAAAATATTATTTCAATTGTTTTGATCAATTTTGAAGAAGTGCTTATTTCTTAAACAAAAAAAATCTCACTGACCTTCAACTTTTGAACATTAGTGTAAATAATCAAAATATGTTATTATATTGGTATGTTAAATGGATAGTTAACAAAAAAATGAAAATTCTGTCATTAATTACTCACACTCATATCGATCCAAACCTGTAAGACCTTCGTTCATCTTCAGAACACAAATTAAAATATTTTTGATGAAATCCGAGAGCTTTCTGACCCTCCATAGACAGCAACGCAACTGACTTGCTCAAGGCCCAGAAAGGTAGTAAGGACATCGTTAAAATATTCCATGTGACATCAGTGGTAAAAAAAAAAAAAAAAAAATAGCGACTTTATTCAACAATTTCTTCTCTTCGTGTCAGTCTCCGCCGTGCATTCACAAGAGTAACACGATAAGGATGTTTTGGAAACTTAATTATTTTTGTCTCCGTTTTGTCTTTTAGGTGTTGTTTATGGCTATAAGGGTTTGCTGCTGCTTCTGGGTATTTTTCTGGCTTATGAAACCAAATCTGTGTCCACTGAAAAAATAAACGATCATCGAGCTGTTGGGATGGCCATCTACAACGTCTCTGTGAGTCTGTTCGTCTTTTTATACTTATCCCTCTGGACGTGTTAAGAGCACCTTGGGTGACATTTGAAATGTCAGTCGTCACCCAAATATCGTCCAATTAAAAGGTAGAACTGTTGGGCTGACGTGACTGAAATAGCACCGCGGTGGGGGTTTTTTCCTTTCGTTGCTCAAGTTTAGTTGGGAGTTAGCGTGTGAATTGGACGCAGCGTCCGTCTGGAGCAGTTGCGTGTCACAACACACTCATAAGCAGGAAGAACATGCCTGGAGCTCTTCAGTGTGGCTCTGCTAGATTTGATGGAAGTGAAGTGTCTGCGCCTGCCATCTCGAATGCTGTCCAGGGATGCAGAGCTTTCCAGAGGACAGGGAACGGGGGGAAAAAGAGCTTCCCCTCATCACCGAGAATAAGCGTGCACATCAGTTTGATGGGACTGGAGCTCTAAAGTAGTTAGAAAACTCAAGTAAAGTGGTCCCTCAGTAGTGTTGAAAGTTGTTTGTTTTTGCACATTGCCTCGTCTGTTCCGCTTTAGCATTTCAATGCTGCCACACGGCTCATGAGTCACGAAAAGCAGGCTGATAACGCACTCAATTTGGAGGGTAAATACACGAGAATCTCTTTTCGTTTGCCATAAAGACTTCTGGTCTGTTTTCTATGGCAAAGGTGGATTGGAAATAATGCACAAAGCTTTTGTCCATCAGCTTTTTCATTGTAAACTTTTCATTTGAAGCAGTGTGTTTCTCTTCATCTCGGCCTCCAAGGATTATCCATTATAGTCTGAACCCAATTTAAGCTCAAATTGAGGGAGAGACTTTAGATCAGCAAGGGGCCGAATTTTGCATTTTAATCTTTTCTCTCTCGCTCTCTTTTTCTAAGTCACTGGCCGACTCCTGGCCCTTAGCAAATGCCCATTCTGCTAAAGAAATGATTTCAGATGCCTTCTGCCATGCCATTACGAACTCCATCACTTTTTAGAATTTCAGCTGCTTGGTGGACAATAATAAAGACAAGAGCCCTCCTGTTCACAGCAAACTGATAAGATTTATTGATTTCCTTATTCAAGAAAGAGAATGCACACAGGTTTTTGAAATATTATTTATTTGGAAGAGACCATGTACAATATTAATCATAAATGTTTTAATTTGATAGTTAGCCGATGTGAAATGGCGCTAAAAGAGTGTTCTGTTTTTTTCTCTGGAACAGATGAACGTATATATGGTACGTTTTATGTGCCGCTGGTTTTGTAGGTGTCACCGCAGTTCTGACTTGAAATGTCCATTGAGTGGCGCTATAAGTCTAATGCTCTGTGACGTTTTAAAATAACGTACCATCTGCTCTACACCTAAACCTACCCGATAATATGAACAAAAGCGGATGTGGCGTAAAAACGCAATGCCGTTTTAGCTTGTTTTTCAGTCTCTCATCTTTCAGCTCTTTCATGTTTTTGAGGGGATTTGTACCCAAGGATTCCGCATCTTGAGTCTAATTCCATGCGGCTGAGCTACAGAGCAAGCTTGTTACATCCAGAAAGCAAAACATATGGAGCTGTAATCATAACTGAGTACGAAAACGATTACAAGTGCTCGCTGTTTCACCGCCTCTAGTGTTCATTTCTGTTAGAAACTGCAGTGATATGTGCTTATTGGTACGTATTTTGCGTCTTACAAAAAAATGACCAGAGGTATGTTTTCGTCATGAGATCAGGCAGCTTTTATTTTTGCAGATAATTTATCCAAAACTAAAAATTCTGTCATCATTTTACTATCCTCAAGTCCTTCCAAACCTAAACACGAAAGAAGATGTTTTGAAACCAAAACCAAACCAAACCAAACAGTTTTGGTCCCCATTGACTTCCATAGTATTTTTTTTTTCTCCGTACTATAGAAGTCAATTGAGACCAGCAACTGTTTTGTTACCCACACTCTTCAAAATATCATCTTTTGTGTTCAACAGAAGAAAGAAACACCTATAGGTTTGCAACAACTTGAGGATGAGTAACTGATAAGTTTTTCATTTTTGGGTGAACTATCCCTTTAACTGCCATTATATAGTCATTATTTTAAATTTCTCCTTTCGTGTTCCACAGAAGAATTGACAGTCATATGTGTTTGAGCATGACTAAATAATGACATACTGTAAATCCTGTCATCATTTACTCACCCTCGTGTTGTTCCAAAGCCATATGACTGTCATTCTTCTTGGAACACAAAAGAAAATATTTTAAAGATCAGCTTGCTGCTCTTTTCCATTCAGGATTCACTTCCTGTTTGCATTATTTAGCATGGCCGTGCTTTTTAAGCTAAAAGCGTGCAGGTTTTCATACTACATTACTGCTCTGTCATGGTGTGATTCAAATGGGCTCTGTGAAAGCCGTAGGCTACTGCTGTGAGTCCAGCTGTAAACTGCTTTGATTTAGAGAGGCTGCTTTGCACTTTTTGCCCTGTCCAAATAACTAATGACCCTGCAAAAAAAAAAAAAAAAGATCACCTCTGTTGATGCCAGACAACATTTTCTTTTTGCTAGCATGGATAAGATTTTACTGGTTTTGTGAGAAATGACTGACTGATGATCAATATTTATTGATTCATCCTTCTTTCTCTCTTGGCTTCTGTTCTCCTCTCCTCTGCCTTCCGAAGAAGTTTTTTTCTTCTTGTTAGATGAACATCACATTATAAATGATCTTGTAAATATATTACTATGCCTTCATCATTTATTTTTGCTACTTTTTTAAACAGCCATTTATGTCTATACTTTATTGCTAAATTTGGAATGGATAGCCATTTATGCATATGCTTTATTTTTATTTTTTTTTACTTTATATATGAACTTAATTGCTAAATGTTGTCCCATACCCAGACTTTCATTCATGAAAAATCTGTGAAATAATTGTGAAATAATTAGAAACTATTTTAATATTTATTTTGTAAACATTTAGAAGGAAAAGTCAAAGTAAATATCATTTGAGTAATGTGTATTTAGCATAATTTCCAATCACAATATTCTGTAAAATTATGCAAAAAGTGTGAAAATATTAACTGTTTGTATTTAGTATATATAAAATGCTAGCTATGGAGTGGGTCATTTTATTACAAAAATGTTTAAAATCTAATTTATCATGGAATTGGTTCAGAAACATAATATTTCAGAAGAAATGACAGAACCCTCTTTTGATATTTGTTATTTTAGTGTTATTTCTATTCTCTTTATAGTATTTATTATTATTAGATTAGATTAGCCATATATATATATATATATGTGTGTGTGTGTTATATAAATATAAATATGCTTTGTGATGTTTTTATTAGTTTTTGGGTTTTTAATATTTCTTCTAATTCATTTTTATTTTAGTTTTAGTTTTTTAAATTAAACACATTTTATTTCAGTTAGTTGCGAAGGCAGCATTTCTAGTTTTTGTCTAAGTTCAGGTTTTTCATCTAACAGTTTATTTATTATTTTTATTTTTTTTATTTTATTATTTCAATTAATGGAAATAATTATTTCTGGTTTTACTTACCAATAACAACACTGTGTTGGACATTGTCAGTAGACAAATTAAAGTAGTGAGAGGCTGAAAAATGAGTTTTATTAAGCATCCATAGTTAAAGACACACTTATATATGTGATTCTTTGTCTTTCTTTCAGGTGTTGTGTATGATAACGGCTCCCGTCACCATGATTCTGTCGTCTAAGCAGGACGCCTCATTCGCCTTCGCCTCGCTGGCCATCATCTTCTCCGTCTACATCACTCTGGTTGTCCTCTTCGTCCCTAAGGTACAACAGAAGATCATTTTCTCAAAACAAGAAGGAGCACTAATGTAAATATTGCATTACAGTGATGAATATTAATGATGGATAACTAGAGCAGGGGAGGGAGTGATCAAAGAGGCGTGTAAATGTGTGACGTGCATCTCTGTCAGCGGTCTGCTCGTGAAATCTTAAAGCGTGCTGAGTGACGATGTTATGGAGATGTGGTGTAATCGGTGTCAGCAGAGGAGACAGATGTTATTACACATCTCAGGACAATATGAAGGAGATGAAAGTAAAGACATAAAATGCTTTTGTACAACAGCCAATAAGAGCAGTTATGTAGGAGCTACGTATATTGTATACCTCCAGACCAATATTATTACAGTTTTTATTACTATTTTGAATTGGCTTTCATTTTTATATCTTCAGTTATTGTTTTAAATTTAGTTGAATTTTTAGTAATTTTATTTGCTTTTGTGATTTTTATTTTTATTTTTTTATATGTATTACTATTTAGGTTGAATTTATTTTTATTTCAGTTTTAGGTTTAATTTTAGTTCAGTTTCTGTTTATTTCCAGTTAGTAATTTTAGTGCTTCAGCTTAAACTTATTTCAATTATTTGCCAACATTTCCAATTTTTAGTTTAAGTTTTTCATCTAATATTTATATTTTGTTTCGGCTTTGTTTCAGTTAACAAAAATGCTTTTAATAGTTTTATTTTTAGACCATTTTTTTCTGTATGCGTCATATGTTTTCTGTATGCTGCACCCTGATCACCTGTTACATTTGCGAAAATGTGTGTAATAATTAGGGCTGTCAACGTTAACACGTTAACGCATGCGATTAATCTAAAAATTTTAACGCGTTAATATTTTTTTAACGCAAATTAATCGTTTGATAAGATTTGACTCCAACTTCTTGCCATCATCGCAGCGCGGAAGGTTATCTATCATTGTGTGATAAGGGTACAGCGAACCAGTGTTGCCAGGGTCACGGTTTTCCCGCACAATTGGGCTACTTTGAAAATGCAGTCGCGGGAAGTGATGGGTTGCGTTTTTTTATTTTTTGGGCTACTTTTATAATGTATCGCGGCCGCCCAAAGTCTATATAGACAAATAAAACTGAAAATAGATCCTTTTACTAATGTGTATTATACTTGGAATGTATATCTGGCAGCTTAAGAATGGAGAGGCGGTTGTAACATCACAAACAACGTGAGTTTCAGTCAGAGCATACATGTTAAGGCTTTTACACAGCAGAAATAAACAGGACAAGAGCCACTATAGATTATATAAGATAATAAACACACGATTACGATAGGATATGGTTTGTATGTGATTTTCTTGAGATTTGAATATTTTCATAATAATGGTCTGTGTACATCTGAAATGCTAATTTAGACAACCCGATAAAAAGGCTCTAAATAGCATATTTTAACAACAGTAAACAATGAAATTCCACATGTGATCTAAAGGAATATTACAAACACTCGATGGTGGTTTTAAAAGTGTTTGAGTAAAAGTAAACTCTTCATAGAATTATATTTATGTAGCATGATGTAATGTTAGCTCTAATGCAGCTGCGAAGACAAGGTCCATTTCTTTCTTCTTATTGTCATAATACTTCACGTGGAGTAAAGAAAATGTTATGTTGTATTTATTTAGAAATACTTTTGATAATAGTTGGGTAAATATATACTGGGATTGAAGCGATGTGGCTTGGTTAACGTTTTATTGCCAGTATACAGGCTGATAATGGCTGAATAAAAACAGAAGAATAATGATAAAAGAATAATAAGGATTGTGTCTCATACCTGTCGGAGGTGTGAAAGGTTCTGTTTCCTTAAACTAGTTTGTCATGCATTTCTTTATTTCAACACATTACAGGTAAATCCTAGTATTTTAAATTTGCGATTAATCGTGATTAATCACAATCCATGGCTGTGATTAACACGATTAAATTTTTTAATCGATTGACAGCACTAGTAATAATGTATCCCACAATGCACTTTACACATCCATTTTCAGTCTGAAGAATGAACTGAGCAATCCAAGCAATATCAGTCACCATTTTTAACCTGATCTCTTTGAATTACTCTTTAATTGTACTGCTAAAAGGCTTTCATATGCAAAATTGGATAGAAATGAAAACTGTTATTTAAAATTGCAAAGATACTAACCCTATGACTCAATGAGTATAGTCTAATTTTATTTGAACTCATAAATGCTCACTTTTTATTTCTATTATTTTTTTATTTGGTTTTTATTACTGTTTTTATTGTTGCCTACTGCTACCTTTTGCATTCTATTTTTAAAAAGTAGTACACAGAAGACAGTATACAGTCATGGCCAAAAATATCAGCACCCTTGCAATTCTGTCAGAAAATGCAACACTTCTCTCAGAAAACTGTTCCAGTTGCAAATGTTTTGGTATTCACATGCTTATTGGTTTTGTTTGCACTGCAACAACACAAAAAAACAAAGAAAAGTCAAACTTGATAAAATTTCACACAGAACTCAAAAATGGACTGGACAAAATTATTGGCACCTTGTCAAAATTGTAAGAAATAATTGCTTTTCAAGCATGTGATGCTCCTGTAATTTGTATTTAGACACACCTGTGGCAAGTAACAGGTGTGGGCAATATAGTAATCACACTTGCATCTAGTTAAAATGGAGAAAAGTTGACAACCTTTATGTTGTGCGTCACACTGAGCATGGAGAAAAGAAAGTGTAAAGAGTTGTCTGTGGATTTGAGAGAAACAATTGTGGAAAAACATGGACAATCTCAAGGCTACAAGTCCATCTCCAGAGATCTTAATGTTCCTGTGCCCACTGTGCGCAATATCATCAAGGTTTACAGCCTTAACAGCTAACCCTCCTGGACGTGGACGGAAGAGCAAAATTAATGAAAAATTACGAAGGATTGTTCGAATGAATTGAATCAAAGACTACGATTCATTCCAAACAATTCAGCTGATCTGCAGACACAGGGTACAACAGTGTGTCCGTCGCCATCTGAATGAAAAGGGACTGACATCAGTGCAGAACCAGGACACCACTGCTGACACAAGGCATAAAGCAAGACTGGAGTTTGCCAAAAATTATGTGACAATACAATCCTTCTGGGAGAACGTACTGTGGACAGATGAGACAAAAATATTGCTTTTGGTAAGGACATCATGGCACTGTTTACAGAAAAAGAAATGAGGCCTTCAGAGAAAGGAGCACAGTCGTTTGGGGTTCAAGATGTTTTGGGGTTGCTTTGCTTCTGGCACTGGATGCCTTGACTGTTTGAAAGGAATCATGAAATCTGATGATTACCAAAGAATTTTAGGGCACAACGTAGTGGCCAGTGTCAGAAAGCTGTGTCTCCACCAGAGGTCATGGGTCCTTTCAGCAGGACAATGACATAAACTTGCCCAAAAAGCACTCAAATAGTTACAAACAAGCGCGCAGAGATTCTGAAGCTAACAATGAGTCCAGATCTGAATCCCATAGAACACCTGTGGAGAGATCTCAAAACAGCAGTTGGGAGAAGGCATCCTTCAAATCTGAATGACCTGGAGCAGTTTGCAAAAGAAGAGTGGTCCAAAATTCCAGTAGAGAGGTGTAAGAAACTCATTCATGGTTACAGGAAGCGATTGATTTCAGTTATTTTTTCCAAAGGGGGTGCTACCAAATATTAAGTTAAGGGTGCCAATAATTTTGTCCAGTGCATTTTTTGAGTTCTGTGTGGAATTGTATCAGATTTGACTTTTCTTCTCAGTTTTTGTGTTGTTCCAATGCAAACAAAAAAAATAAACATGCGAGTACCAAAACATTTGCAACTGCAACAATTTTCCGAGAGAAGGGTTGCATTTTCTGACAGAAATGCAAGGGTGCCGCTATTTTTGGACATGACTGTATATTCTGGTATATTCTGTCAACATGAATCTCGTCTGTTATACCTTGTGTGTTTGGTGCAGATGCGGAGGCTTATCACTCGTGGTGAGTGGCAGTCAGATCAGCAGGAGACCATGAAGACCGGCTCATCCACAAACAACAACGATGAAGAGAAATCCCGGCAGCTGGAGAGAGAGAACAAAGAGCTGCAGAAGATCATCCAGGAGGTTCTGTGTCACCTTCACTTTCTCCAGCACACTGTTCAGGGTGTCTGATACCACCATACTGAGCACATTTCAGAAATGAAATGAGAAAATCGAAATATAAATTTATTAAGAATGTGAATTGGGGTAGTAACAGAATGCAGAATTGTACTTGTTATTAAAGGCACAAGAATTCAAGGAAAAGTATGTAAGTGCTTTAAGTGTAGTTTTCAATACATTACATTTCATTATATATCTATACAAATAATTCATTGTAATTTTATGGACCATGGTGGAAATCACTTCATTTTCCATGTACATAACCGATGCTCTTGAAAAGATCAGTGGTATAATGTATGCCACTTTCATTCCCAGTTGCCTTAATCTGAAAGTAAAAACACCAAACACAGTTTCCAATGATTGTCTCTGCCTCAGAAATTGAACACTGAGATCTGATTTAGACATATAATGCACATAATAATGGGATAAATTGAATTTTGTGGTACAAAATACAATTACATATACAAGTATATGGCTTATTCTTCCAAGTATGTTGTTTTCTCTATATATTAATTAGAATACATTATATAGTTTATATATTTATCTAATTTTCATGAAAATGAAGCTGATATTACTAATATGTAGAATTGCCATTTCACCATGAGAATTTTTTTTTCCAGAATTAGTGGACTATGGAATTTTTAGTTTATTATCAGTAGACTTGAGCAGTAACAGCTCAATAGATTATATGGATTTCAAATATAATGTAAAAAGTGATCTGAAAACAGTGTGGTAGATATTTTTATGGTGTTATTTTGACAGTAATGAACTTGTTTTGAAGAAACCAGTTGAGAAAAATGTCTACAGACGAAGGAGTAAATCAGCACAGTTAGTCAGAATGAATTGTATGATAAATGCATGTTGTTGCAACATTTGTGGCATGCAATAGAAATTTATTTTAGCATCATTTATATGCTATTATAGTATTTCTTAATATTTTGAATAGTGTTCGTTTTAATTTTAGTTTAAGTTTTAAGTCATTTTTAGTAATTTTGTTGTCTTAATTTAAATGTATGTTAGTTGCCCTCTATTAGTTCTCATCTAATATTTATGTTTTATTTTATTTCAGTTTTATTTCAATTCATGAAAAAATAAAATTTAATAGTTAATAGTAGAAAGGGAATTTCAACTTTTGTGTGACTGTTGAATTTCTTTGAATTATGATTTAGCAAAATCCTCTTCCTGTCATTCCAATTCAGCATCCTGTGGGTCGTGTGGCCAGTTCATTTCAAATTCATCTTCAAAGGCAGCTCATTCTTAAATTCTCAATTTGCCCCATCCTGTCTCATTCTAAAAATGTCATGAGAGCCGTGGCAGACTGTCACGTTTACTTTCATCTTCTTATTCTCAGTGGTTTTCATATCTTCACAGATAATATTTTTAGGCTCAACAGAAACTAGTTTCTCATTTAGCCTCATGTTTTCTCCCAACAGAAAGAGGAACGTGTATCAGAGCTGAGAAACCAGCTGTCGGAGCGACAGGCCCTGCGCTCCAGGAAACGGCCCACCTCCTCCAATCAGAACCACAGCTCTCCATCTCTCCCCACTCCTCAGAACGATCCCAAATCTCTCCTTCCGCCACCAGGATACCCCCTCCCTGCCTCTGACAACCACTCCCTGCCTCCCACCTTCTCCAACTCCTCCACCCTCTACCAGCCCGACGGCAAGATCAGCCGCAACAGCTGCCACCCGGGCCGACTGCAGCTCCTCTACAAGTGAGCCTGGAGGAAATGGGATGAAATGCAAGCGGGACACAGTGAACTGAATAGGGGGGAGAAAAATAAGCTACCTTGATTCGCCGCTCACAGTTTTCCCCATCTCCGCCCAGCAGACGGCCTCTTTTGTTTCCGACACTTGCTGTGATTCATGGGAGGTTATACACAGGAGGCTTGAGAATCTGGTTGTGATTGCATCATTTGATGTGTCACCGTACTTGAACAGCACACATGCTATGAACCATTTCAGTGTTCAAATGAGTAACCCTCAGCTGATTTTGACTTGGACAAACAATGACTTGCTAAAAATGTCCTTACAAAAACATCATGAATTACACTAAATATTCCCATTATTCCCTTAAAATACTAATATTTAGGAATCTATAAAACAAACAAATATTGTAATACCACAATTTTTTGATACTTTTTTGCTTTCATATTTCCTACAGTTCCTACAGTTCAGTCAGGTTGTCTGAATACAAGCCATGACACACCAAGCTGACCATCGGCCAACATCAGGCCATCGTAGAGTATCAGTCAGATTAGTTTTTGTGGTGTGTTCAGCACCGTTGGCACTAGTCAGACCCCGTCGGCAGCTTTTTGGCCGACTGAGCATGTTGGATCGACATCCGTTGAGAGAGAACTCTGATTGGCTGTTCGGTTTAACAAACAAGTGCATGAGAATAAAAGCGAAAGTGAGGAATGCAAGCAAAGAAGTCAAGACAGCAAAGACAAAAGGCTGTTATAATTCTTTGTCATCTTACCTGAACAACCAAATATTTTCCAATTTTTCATCTGGAATTTAAAAAACATTATTCATATTTAAAATGGCTTTGTTTACGGTTTGTATATTTGCAGTCTTTGTTCTGGTTTCCCTTTCTGAATGACAAATACAGACTATTGATGCATGCTGTTATTTTCTCTCATGTAGGCACGGAATGTACCTGCTAGTTGGCCCCTGTCTGTAGTCGTCGCTAGGGATGGGCGATACCGCTTATTTTATTTTCGATCCGATACCGATATTTTCAAGCTCAGTATCGTCGATACCGATACCTGTAAACTAAAATGATCTTTTAAATTATAAAAAGAATATAATCAGTAATTATACTCATTTAATATTAGATTTTAAAGCCATGTTTTTTTTAAACATTTCACAGGCCTTTTTTTGTTTACACTGTCAGAAATGAAATATACTAAAATTGTATTTTAGCCCTTTACTGGGGCAGTAACCTCAAAGGTGCACCTATACCCCTAAAAGGGAGCATATTAGTACCATACAAGTACGCATGTTTTAAGGGTATAGATAAGTTACAAAGGTGCACCTTTGAGGGTACCTCATGAAAAATATACATGGTGTTACATACAGTAAGTACTAAAATTTATTATTATTATTATTACCATGGTAAATTTGTGGTTACTACAATTTTACTACAAATACTGTGGTAAACTGTGGTTACTGTAATAAAACCATGGTTAATTTTTTTAAAAGGCTGCCAGAATGCTGTACTCCTAAAGGTGAAACTTTAGCATATTTTTTTTCTGACAGATTTATTAACAGCAATTACAGAACATAACAGAATCCATTTGAACTTTTAACAACAGTTTAAATTTACTTACACTAACTAGCCTATTTAAAATAAATATTACATGTACACAAAAGTTTGGGGTTAGTAAGATTTTGTAATATTTTTTAAATAAGTCTCATGCTCACCAAGGCTGCACTTATTTGAACAAAAATACAGTAAAAACAGCAATATTGTGAAATATAACCATTAAAATAACTATTTTCTATTTTAATGTAGGCCTATTTTAAAAAATGCAATTTTAAATGCATCTGTGATCAAAGCTGAATTTTCAGCATCATTATTCCAGTCTTCAGTGTCACATAATCCTTCAGAAATGAATCATTTGCTGCTCAGGAAACATTTCTGATTATTGCTGCTTCATATTTGTGTAGAAGTCATGATGCATTTTTCAGAATTAATTTTATATATATAGTAATAATGTTACGTAATGTAATAATGTGGCAATGGTTTCTTAGGATCTACTTATGCTTCTGATGCTTTTGGGAAACGCAGCCCTATTTGAACAAACACTTTGAGCCATGCGTCAGCAGCGAACGCTGTCTGTGATTGATTGGTTCTGTCTTTCAGCATTTGCGTGTGTTCCAACGAGCAGGAGAAATAGCTCTATCCAACACAATCACTCGCTAATATAGTCTATTTTTCCATTTAGAAGCTTATTTTATGCACCGAGTTTCTTAATAAATAAAATTAGTGGTTAAAAAAATGCACTTTAGAATCGATATTTTTATGTGAGGATCGATCCTTTCGATACAACATCAGTATCGAAAGTATCGATACTTTAGGATCGATCCGCCCATCCCTAGTCGTCGCAGTATGTTCAAGCGCAACTTTTAGGCCAGACGTGTGAACGCAAGGCAGCAACACAGTTTTCGTTGCTGCTATTTTGGTTTGGTGTGTCAAGGCCTTAAAGGGATAGTTCACCGAAAAATCTAAATTCTGTCATTAATTACTTGTCCTCATGTCATTCCAAACCTGTAAGAACCTTCGTTAGTCCATGTCACATGAACTGTTTTAACAATGTCCTTACTACCTTTCTGGGCCTTGAACATGTCAGTTGCGTTGCTGTCTATGCAGGGTCAGAAAGCTCTCGGATTTCATCAAAAATATCTTAATTTGTGTTCTGAAGATGAACAAAGGTCTTATGGGTTTGTAATGACAGGAGGGTGAGTAATTAATGACAGAATTTTCATTTTTGGGTGAACTATCCCTTTAAATTTGAACTCTGCACATTTGGTGCAGTGTCAGTCACAATCACATTTTGATATCGTGACATATTGAATTACAATATGTGTCGCGATGTGTAATAGTGATGTTGCCGTTTTCATTACAGTCTGCCAAGTGCTTGATATGCAATCGCGAGTCAGTATGGTAATGATATGATAAGATTTTTTACATTTACATTTATTCATTTGGCAGACGCTTTTATCCAGTGCATTTTACAGTACGTCTAAAGTTTACATTTTATCAGTATGTGCTCCCTGGGAGTCGAACCCTTGACCTTAGTTTTGCTGGCATCATACTTGAACTGCGTTTGACTTCTGAATACTTCATATCCTGTTGTTAATCTACCAATTTTCCAATTTCACCATAAACATTCTTTTACTGACGTGTGGTTGTCAGTATTACGAAATTTCTTGTGACCAAGAACAACAGATTTATAGTTTCCTGTTTATCAGCCCCTTACCTCATTTTGAACGCACTTTTTTTTTAAGGATTCCTAGCTTGCATCACAGACATGATACCTCCAATCATGTAACTTGTTGAAGAGAAGTGTGCTTTGGCTTTTCTGAGTGATCAGACTTACGATTTTCACTCGGCAGATGATAAATAAGGTGTAAAAATCCCATAAAGTTACACTGAAGGAAGGACATTTTTGTAAGAAACCCACCAGACTATCTTAGCAACTTCATAGCAACATCCTGCCAATTTAATGTGATTTTTGCATGGACAAAAATCACTCATAATTTCTTTATCAAAAATACTCTAGCTTCGCAATAAGCTGCAATGATGTAATGAAATGATGTTGGTTTGCTTATAGCCAGCTTTTCTCCCAGAGCATGCTGGGATAATATATTAACAGTCACAAGCTGTTGAAGGCGTTTGAAGTCTTTGTACAGAGGAGACGTAATTTCATCACAGATTTGGTGGTTTTGTTTTTATTAGTTCCCCCTTGTCGCTGAAAGCTGCAGATTGAATCTCCCAGTATTTTAAATGGCACCTGCCATATTGAAAGCGTCACAGGATGCTGCTACTTTGCAATGCAGATGACATTAAAAGTGCATTGTGCAACCATCTTTGTTGTGTGTTTGGTACACAGCAATAAAAAAGATTTTTGAAAAGAGGAATTAGTTCATTAGTTGAGCGTGCAATACGGTACTTTACTTGGACACGCACATTCACACACTCATCAGCTGCTTTGTGTCACTCAAACCACGTTACGTTCCTGATTTAATAAAAAAAAAACTGAAACCCTACTGTACAGTACAGTATATGATTTCTAAACACAGTGTAGAGAAACTGTAATTCTTGGTCACGTCATCATGAATAAAACGCCAGTTTCCTGTCTGCAGCGCCCCCTAAATGACAGTCTTCAGTGGCAGCTTTTCTCCACAGCTGTGCATCTGTTTGACCCTCGTAAACTCTTGCTTTATCTCGGTGTGTTTCATCAGCAGGCCTGTACAGAAAAGTTTCCTCGGCTTCAGCTGGACTATAAATGGTTCGTCTCGTCTGGCTCCTTTCCTTCTTTGCGGCAGCAAAGACTCTCTCTCATTTGGAGGGACGGGATCTACAGAAAACAAAAATCCCTACAGGTACTATGAGAGTCATTTGTCTATTCATAAGTGCTTGTGATAATAGCACATTGCTCATTATTTTTGAGAACTGTTAATACCTCATAATATTTGGAATGTTGTTGCTGGTTTTGTCAAACATTTATAGGCTGTGTTTGGAATAGCATGCTAGTATACTACCCTTAGTGTAGTATATAGTATGTATAGTGGGTACAGTATGTGGCAGGGTACCATATCCCACAATTAAATCTCTCAAACTGCAATAGAGTGAAACATTCAGGTTCCCAAAGTAAAAATCATTTTCTTCATAGGGGAATTGATTTTTAACAGTAACTTATAAACCTTTAAAGACAGATCTACTGTGAGCTACATGTTTCATAATCTTTTGTTGAAGCCATCAGCCATCAGTGGAATTCCTTGTGGAAAAACTACATTACCCATGATTCTGCAGAGAATCTCCACCAATCAGAGAATTGCAACGAGTAAATTGCGCTCAAAGATCTCATGAAGCTCTGCAAATGATGTAGAGTCAGTTTCCCTGCACTCTTGAACTACTTAAATGTTTGTATGCATAATATGCATATTTTGCAATAAAAGTAAAATATATTGTTTCTATATCTTTAAATCAATATATTTCTCCATCCTTTTTTAATGTTTGTCATTTGCAATGCTTCATGGGATTGTAGTTCTTTCCCCTTATTAAGTACACCATTTTGTACAGTGCCTGTCTTTTTGTCCAATTTTCAAATACTTTTTTGTTTCAAATCAAAGTTTGTTGTGGAATTGTTGAGAGTTATTGTAGTTCATCTTGTTGGTTTGGTTTATGGCATAAAACCTTTTAACAAATACTTTTTTTAAATCATTATGGGCAAAAATAATGATTTGGAGAAATACTTGCAGAGCCAAGCTGCTGAAAAAGTTGGCAGTCACTGTTGCACTCTGTGAACCATAATATTAAGCAAGTACATTTATTTTACACAAACTAATAAAATGCATATTAACATTATTTATTTATGGAATAATAACTGATGCCATTTGCTGTTTGAAATGTTTAGTGTAGCATAACGCATACAGTTTGAGGTACTATTTGTTAATAAATAAGGCAGAATACAGTAAATACTGGCAGTATACTATACTGGTACTATACTATGCTACAGTATACTAGCATTCCATTCCGAACACAGATGGAGATTGAACTGCATCATGATGTCATTGATTTGGTGTGTCATAAGCACTTGTGATTGGCTAAATGGTGCTCTGGTGATTTACACAAACACTGATACAAAATGACTCTCCAGGAATCCTGGGGAGGATGTCGTGAACATGAGTACAAACCCCACCATGGTGTTTATTATCGGCCTACTCTAATATTTTATTCATAATTTCTTGTCAAATGGTGGTTCAATAATAATCATGATAGTGATGTTCATGCAGACAATGATATGCACAAATGTTAATTGTGTAAATGCTAAATGTACATGATAAATGTATTCTCTTGCACAAAGTATGAAGTATATAATGTCAAAGGTATTCATATGTGGTATTGAAAATATATTTGTATTTGTACTATGATAGATTCTGTACAACGCTATTGGACTGGTGTCTATGGTGAAATAAATGTTTCATCTCTTTAGTGGTTTTTGTGTTTGAGTCACATTGCACTCACAGAAGCTATAATTGGAATTGCTTTATTACCCCTCAGGTACAGTGTAAGACTTGCCAGTTCATGATTTTGAAGCACTTCAGTCACCTTCAGCTCTGACTGTGTGAATATGAGAAAACTGACATAATAAAAAAATATGATGTGCCATCTGATGGTATTTCAGTGGATGTCATGGTCAAAGGGGACTTCCAGAGTTAATGCCATTTCCATTTACACTTTTGAGATATATTTAGAGCATTGTTTGATGCTTTTTCTGTGCCATATTGACCTTTGTCCAAACAGGTTTTCTGCATTTTAAAATATGGGTAACTGCCACTCAAAAGAACTGAAAAAACTAAAAATTTAACGCTGGGTGTTTTATTTGTGACACTGGCATCACAAGAAAATCTGTGACAAGCTCTTTTTTGTTGTTGTTGTAATCATAACGATATCCCATGAATAATTCACTGCAATGCTCTAAGAATCTCTCATTTTTCTCTCAAATCCTCACTCTCACATGTGCTTTTAAACACCATTTTCTCCCTTTTTTACTTCTAATACTTATTAGCGGTGTTTACTACAATGTTTCTAAAGCAGGTAATAAATTGTTGTCTGTCAAAATGAGGGAAAGCACTTCCATCAATGTTCCAATTATTAAACATTTTTGGTCAGTGCAACACATTTATGTTACATAATTATTCACTTCCATGTGTTACTACAGTAATACTTTGCTTGTCTGTGATACTGCTGCAGGGGTTGTCTGCTGAAAGTAATTTGTTAATACTTTCACACTTTTAAGTTTCCTTTTGATGTTGGATGGATGAGGAGCATTGCTAAAGGGATGATGTCATTTTGTTATTATCAGCCTGGTTCCCTCGACAAAAACCCAATAAGATTTTTCCATTGGCTTTTGGATTATTAGAAAGTTTATGCCTAAACACAATCACTAGAAGTAAAAAGATAAACATGGGCTGTAAACGAATTACACCACTGTGGCATTTACCTGTTCGGTTTAATGTCCCCAACAACCTCTGCAGTGCCATTTAATGACTTGTTAGCAATTGCTATAAAAAGTCATAACTGATGTATTTTATGTGGTTGAATAAAGTGTGACAATAGCTTGATCTTGTGTTCACTACAGACCTTTTTTCAGGCACTTAACTAAAAACCCATTCAAGAAACCCACCGACTTCAACCAGAAGTGCTAAAATGCTATTTTGGCCTTCAAAAATACATCATCCCTCCAGCGAACTATTGAATCCTGTTTTTGAAAATGTATTGCATTCAACTAGTTTACTGGCCATTTCTGATTGTTTACAGTTCAACAGAAGTTGTTCTCATCATTTGCACAAAGTGTCTAGCCCTGACCTGAGATTTATGGAAAATGCTCTTGTATAGAGCAGATGATTCAATTTTTTAGTTTAAAAGCAGCATTCACAGTTCACTCTCTTTCAATAGACACTGATTGATTTTTCATTTACAGTAGCATTACTACTACTATAACTAGACGAATATGAAGTCCAATGGATATTTGATGGCAGATTATAGCTGTAAGCAAATTAGAAAATTACACCTACATATTATCCCTCAATGCCTCAAACACGAGTTTTTCCACTGCATTATGTCACAAAACCCACTGATTTTATTACAACCCAACCATTGTTGATTAATAAGAGTAACAGATAGGCCTGAAGTAACCACAAAAATGCCCACTCTACATGAGTGTTCCCTGGAGCCTGACATGGTGGTGCATGTAAGGGAGTTTCCCCTCACCAAAACCACACAATTTTCTCTGATGAGGAAACAGTGTCAGCGGAAACATGCACATGGAGGGGTTTGAAAATGCATGACTGAAATGCAATTTCCCTAGTACCCTGCTTTCTAATTTTAAATACAAGTATCTTGAGGACAGATACTTATTTAGCCTCTCATTTTTGCAGAGATATTTCATCACAACTAATGTTTCCTCTGCAGTAACCTCTACACAACCCATGCTCTCAGCAGCCTATAATATCAGAAACAAAGCTGATTTAAAGAAACATTGAACACATCAGAATTATATGGGCAGATTTATTACATATTTGAATTTCATTACAGTAGCAGTGCAGTAGGTTTTCATTCTTTTAATAAATAGTTTAATAAATAGTTAAATAAATAGGCTACAGATAAATACACATAATATTAACATTAAAAAAATGTTTAAAAAAGTATATAAATAACTTGTATTGCTTCAGTTCAGCATTCATAAACACTAGCTGAAAATGTGAAAATGTTCCACCACTGAGATCTGGATTCCTGACCTGTTTTAATATAAAACATTGACTAGGGGTCATTTCAGTCTTATCAGTGTCACTGCATTAGAAGTTCAGCTTACTGCGTTCTTCCCCACAGGTCTCCAGCTACACTTAAAAAGAAAATGGAAAATGTACTGGTAATTTTCTGCCAGGACATTATCCATGAATCTTACGTAGATTTCCATTAACTTGAAAACACAACGCAATGCAGTGCAAAATACAGGTAAAACACCTGTAAAAAAATAAAAACGGAAAGTTCCTTCATATAAATACAGTACATTGTGCTCTATTTTTACAGATTTCTTTAGAGTGCACATCACAAAGCAAACACCCCAAAGAAGGTCTTTCCATTTTCGTTTTCCACACGGGGCAGGAGTTCTGTCGTCGTTTCAGTGCGCAGTTTGTCTCCGGCTCGCAGGTTGAAGGCTGCGCCGAGATAAATGGTGTTGTACCACAGATCTTCAGTGTCAAGGGTGTGCACACAGGCGGAGCGGATCGCGCTGAAAAGCGGCTTGTAGCTGCCATAGGATTCAGAATAGCGCGACACCGCATGGCTCATATGCACAGCATCGTGGTCCTCAGTCATGTCAGTCTTGCAGCTGATGTGGAAAGACACCTGGCTGTAGACGAAGTAAATGCCGTCATTAGGAATGATGATCTCTCTGTCCACTAATTTCAAGCCGCCTGAAACGAAAGCCTGGTCCTGGTTCTGTTTCCAATCTAGGGTGTTCTTAGACACTTCAGGGTCATATGCGCCTAGAAGAGAATACAACGAAAACATGGCCTAAGTCAATAGGTTTTTGCTGCAGGATGCAGATTTTACATTGGACATCAAGTGAAAAACTTTCAAACTGTACCATAATGGCTTATTGTACAGTCTTGGTGAATGCAATTCATAAATATACAAGTAAATAATACATTTTTTACATTTAAAGTTGCCTAAATTAACATTAGTTAATATATTACGAACAAACATGACTTGATAATGAACAATAGTAACCTATATAAGTAACATTAACCTAGATTAATAAATGCGGTAACACTTTATTTTAAGGTGTCCTTGTTACACGTTACATGTACTTACTATTATAATAACAATACATTATGTATAATTACATGCAAGTAACACTAAGCCTAATCATATAGTAAGTACATGTAGTTAATTAATATTATTCAGTACTTAAATGTATGATTACTCTGTAACAAAGACACCTTAAAACAAAGTCTAACCATAAATGCTGTAAAAATGGTTGGCCATTCAGTTACAGACACATTACACTGATACGTAATACATTAATGTTAACAAAATAAACAAATGAATTTTTCATAGTTTTGGCAGGTGCCACACAAAACATCAAAACTATGTTTATCTTCACTGTAAATGAAACTGCATTTACTGTAATCAGGATCATATTTTCTCTTCATTTGTATAGTTTTGTATAATTTTCAAGAATGAGAGCATGTCATGCAACCTGTTCATATTGGTGTCTGTAATTGATTCATTTCTAATTGACAGATAATTTGTCAAATTATGGCAGAGCTTGACTGTAACTTTGGCCTTTGACTAACAAACTAACAAACAGACCTGTTTTAAAACCATAATTCTTTTAAAAGTACTTCTATAGGAGTTCAATCTGATACATATTTGATATCTGATACACATCTTATACATATCCTACATTTTGGATACATAACTGATTAAAGTTTATAGTCCAGTCAGGTTTTAGACTTCATACAATCACCCCCAAAAGTATTCGGACTCTTAAGATATACTTAAAATGTATAATGCAATGCAAAGCTGTTTCAACTTTGAATGCATTCTGAGGTGAGATGATGTTCAGTGTTTATTTACAGCTCATTTACCACTTCTAGCACTTTTGAATCAAGCTTACCTGTTAAATGGATGGCAACCTTGGAAGTGACATTTTCTTTTGAAAGATGATCTCTTAATGTGAGCCTGAGCGCTGATGGGCAAAAACACAAAACAACTCTTATAAGATGATTTAGTTTCACAGAAAGTTAAATAATCTGATGTGAATGGGGAAAAAAAAGGGAATATGAAACTGAGGGTCTGAACTCACCATTTCCACCTTCCTGATTGTTCTGAGACTAGAATGAATAAGAAACATAATAAGTACAGAATAATGCACAAGTATGTGCCTGAAATGGCGTATTAACAGTGACATGCATGATGTGTATGGTCAGGATAGTCACCTTGTTGAGCGTGAAGCAGACAGCAGCGGCAGCACACAGGGCCACAGCCAGCAGGACCCCACACACCCGCCAGAAAGTTGACTTTGAAGAGCTGACCTTCCTCCTCGATACCATCACCTGCGGTAAGGGCAGCGCGCCTTCTTCAAGAAACTGACTTTCAAGATCCATCATCGTGTCTTTTAGTCCTCCGAAAGCTCAAGTTAAACTCTGTTCAAATATAAGAAACGCTTTTTAATGGTCTTAAAGTCTCCACAGTGCAGTTTATCTCTTCAGTGTTTGCCTGGTTGGTCTGTCAGCGTTGTGCTCAGAAAAGCCAGTTCTTCATTCTTTTTAAAGACTGCAAGACCAGGGGAAACTCCAGTGATGTCAGAGTGTGGAGAAAAATGAGCAGTAGAGGGAGACTGAGAGGAGAAACCATGAGATACACCCACACAGATACATTCACACCCACTTACACACACAAAGGGAATTACAATCACTAATACAAAGCACTTGTTTCACAGGCCTTTGTTTACAGTTTTGTGACATTGTATCACTCCTAAAAACAAAGATTCTTATTGGCAAGAACCTTTGACTTCCATAGAACTTTTTCACTGCACAAAAGTTTCTTTACAGTAGAAAAAGGTTCTTTAGATTTTTAAAATGTTCTTCACACTAAGCAAAAAAAATGAAGAACTGGAAGAAAGGTTCTTTGAGGAACCCAGTTATATAAAGTACTTTTTTTTTTTCATTTAAAATTACATTGTTATATTTCAATTATTTATTCCATCTGAACCTTTTTTTGTATTTGGATATTAGTGATGTATGAATTTTAATAATTTTATTATACATTATATATACATTTTATTATAGGTCTATTTGTTAAGAATATGTGGTCACAGGAATTCAGATTTTACATTTGTATTTTTTTGTTGAATTGAGTGGTTTTTAGTGATGTTTTTATTGTTTAATTGAAAAATGATTATAATTCATGGTGGTATTCCATAGTATTTCCAGGAATTACACATTTATAACATCATTATTCATCATAATATGGGTTAAGTGAGTAAAATTATTAAATCTTAATTTATAGTGAATCTCTGTTTCAACAAACCCTTCAATGAAAAATAAAAGCCTATACATAATTCAGAATATAATGTAGATATATCTCTTTCACTGGTATTTCATTTGATTTCTGTGTAAGTATTCAGTTATAAAATGCACAAATTTATATAGAAAATGTAGTATTTTACATTAGCGGCACCCTTTTGTAATAAATCATTAAAAATAATCACATAATTGATTTAATATATTCTGAAAGAAATCAGATGACAATGGAGAGAGGCTTTTCCTCCTCTAACTAAGAATAAATCCAAAAGTTTAGAATGGATTTTTCTGTTTGTTGCAAAATTGTGCTCTCTCTTCACTGTTTTTTCCAAACTCAGTCCTCTGGTGCAAATGAGAGGTGAACGACACAATTTCCTCTTTTTTTTTTTTTTTTGGCGTGTGTATTCATCATGACATGATTGAAAGTGCCCAAAGAAATAAGTGCTTTTGACGTTTTTATAGGCCTCACAGCATGAATGTGTGATAGCAGAGGAATTACTCTGTTCATTTATCTCAGACAATGGCTTTTCATGCAGGTCTTACAGCATCAATGTTTTGACGACAGTGGGGATGTTAGTGCTCACTGCTCAACATGTAGATGCTCGTAAAAGCACAAACACAGAATAAAAACAGAAACTATGACTAGGCTATGTCACATCAATACAGAAAAAATGGTTCTGCACAAGGATTCTGCTGTATAATTTAATTTTACATTTTTGAAAACATTTGGCCAAAATAGATTTTAAATACATGCTAAATATATGTTGTAAACAGTGAAGCTCAACAAAATATTTAAATTGATTACGTATATATATATATATTCACAATATTCAAATATTATTCAAACATGTAATATGTTCACACATTTTATAGACAACAAAGTTCTACTTCAAATGTGACACTTCCAATGTATTTGTATTTTCTTGAACTGAAATATATGGAGGGTAAAATATGTTTTTAAATGCTGTTTTTAAGATATATTTTGAAAAATATACAGAAAATAATAGAAACTAGTAGAAATGTATTTACGTAAATATATTGGTTGACCTATTATTGGATAAATGAATGATAGTGTCAGACTGATTACAGAGAGGATGAGAGATATTTATAAATGCTCCAGTATAAATTTCTGTATAATTACTATAAATGTACATATTTTGTCCCAAAATGGCAACTTTGTTGAAAAAAAAGTCAAGTGGAGGATTTTGATCTTGTCATATCAGCTACACATGATTATGCAATGTCAAACTCTTACAGAAAAACTCCATATTTCTTTAACCAGAATGTCATGAAATGGCATGAAACTTTAACAGCACTTCAAGAACACCATCAAATATCAAACACAGCAAAGACTTTAAATAGTCCAGTGTTGGGAAGGTTACTACTATTAAAATGTAATAGGTTACAGATGACAAGTTACCCTATTTAAAATGTAATATGTGTAACTATTTTAATTACTTTATTAAAGTAATGTAACTGATTAATTTTTAATTACTTTTCTAAATGTTTTCAACTGTTAATCATTTTGAAACTTTTAAAGCAAGCAGGGTTACCCTTATAGTAGTAACACTGATTACTGTCTGTTTGAGATCATTCTGTGGTTAAATACAGATTTAAAATCATAACAAGATATAGTTTAATAGCTATGATACTGTTTTTGAAATCAAATCTTTGTATAGCTATGACAGCAAACACTGGCATCTAACAATAAAAAAAAAAAACAGTTAATCTTAAAAAAAGAGCATATACATGAACCCAAATAGGAAATAAAACAATTATCAAATAAGCATGTGTCCTAAGCTCCTGAAATATTGGTGTCTCATATTTTAGAGCAGTCAATGCAATTTGGGAAAGAAATCAATCAAATCTGTATGTGTGTGTGTGTGTGTGTGTGTGTGTGTTTATGTGTGTGTGTGTGTGTGTGTGTGTGTGTGTGTGTGTGTGTGTGTGCGCGTTTTTGTGAAAAGTCAGGACATAGATTTGTATAATGACAAAGGTATGACATAGGTATTACAAGGAGAAGGTGACTTTTCAGGACATTACCCCATGTCCCCACTTTTCAAAACGCTTATAAATCACACAGAATGGAGTGTATTGAAAATCTAAAAATGCAGAAAGTTTCCTGTAAGGGGTAGGTTTAGGTGTAGGGTTGGTGTAGGGCAATAGCCCATACAGTTTGTACAGTATAAAAACCATTACGCCTATGGGATGTCCCCACTTTTCACAAAAACGAACATGTGTGTGTGTGTGTGTGTGTGTGTGTGTGTGTGTGTGTTTGTGTGTGTGTGTGTGTACTTGTTTTTTCTATCCTGGTGGGGACTTAGACCTGAATACACACAGCCTCATGGGGACTAGTGTCACGGTGGGGACCTAAATTGAGGTCCCCATGGGTAAACAAGCTAATAAATCACACAGAATGAAGTTTTTTGAAAATGTAAAAATGCAGAAAATTTTCCTGTAAGGGGTAGGTTTAGGTGTAGGGTTGGTGTAGGACGATAGAAAATACGGTCTGTACAGCAGAACAACATTATGCCTATGAGAGTCCCCACAAGGATAGCAGAACAAGTGTGTGTGTGTGTGTGTGTGTGTGTTTGTGTGTGTGTGTGTGTGTGTGTGAAAATATTCAGATGTAACCTTTGTAATCGTTAACATTTTCATAAGTAACTGTAATTACAATGTTTTTCTCAGTAACTGTAACTGATTACAATTACATTTATTTTGTAATTATGTTACAAGTTACTCCCCAACACTGAAATAGTTTGACTGTTGATTTCTTTAAAATGTCATGCTTGACTTCTTTATAAACAGCTCAATCAATAACAAGTTGTTTTTGCTAAGATTTAATTACTATGAGAGAGAGAAACACTGAGATGGCATCATCTTGACATATACTACTGTAGTTGTATGGCTGCTGTCAGAGCTTGTAGACTTATATGTACATGGAAGTGAAAGAAACCATTACTGCACTGCTTTGCATTTACAAGCAGTTTGGGTCCTTGTCATTATTACCACATTGCTCAAACATTATAGGTTTATGTGGGGTTTATTATACGGGGAAACTGTGGTACACCGCTATACCAACAACACTGTGCCAAAAAAACCTTTTTGATTTAATTTCCAGTGCATTGCCGGCACACGGGCCGAATGATGCAAGTTTTCAGCATACTGCGTAGAGATGTGAAAGATACGTAGGCTTCTACTGAATCTGGAGAACTCAAAAGTAGGACACTTAAAAATAGTGTACTGAATCTCTGTGGTCACATTTCAGTATGAACTGAAAACATAGAGCTCTCTTTCAGCCCTTGATCTATGACTTTAGCATAGAACTGTATATATGTATAAAACTCAGTCTTTTTGTTGAGATATTGTATCTCAGGCAATAGCGTATTTACCACAACATACTTTTGATTCTATCATTGTAAATATTGACAGATAAAAGATTCCCCTGATATTACTAAACTATTTATTCATCCTCCTCCCCAATTATGACATTACTTCTTTAAAATATTGTCAGTCTCCCCAAAGGAAGTGAAACTGAATCTTAGTTTAGAAGGAAAATTAAAAATACAGCTCAAAAAGTTTGGTCATGGGATGCCATTTCCAGAGGTACACAACAAGCTCGTGCTCTTCCCTTGAATAAAGACATTACGGCGGTTTTCATGAAATTGGCCATGTTTGGTATATTTGACAACGCAACGTGACCCCCAGCTTCCTCCATGTGCAGCATCATGGGATAGTCTGACATCGTTTCATATGCGACTCCCACATATTGAGCCTGACAGTGATTGAGGTGTTGAGAGATGAGGGGAATTCAGACGTCTGAGTAATCTAACACTCGTCTGACTAATTTCATAATCTTTTACAATAACAAAACTTCCTCTCTATTTAAACAGAGACTGCATGCTAATCTGACAGGTATTGGTGGAAAAATCATTCGCTCATTGGACTGACACTTGCATGTGTCATTGCAGAATAGTGGAATTAGATATTACAATTAATATTAATAAACAAGATATTATACCAAGTGCTGTTTTTGTAAAGAAATATTGCACAAACACCGGTTTTAAAATCATAAAACAACAGTTCATACGAACATCATTTGGTCTGATATTATCTAATGCTCTGACATTCAATTATTTTTAAGTGTCCAAATGTTTTTACACTAATATTTACACTAGCGTTCAAAGTTTGGGGTCGGTAAGACTTTTTATATTTTTTAAAGTGTCTTATGTTCACCAAAACTGCATTTATTTGATCAAAAATACAATAAAAACAGTAATATTGTGAAATATTATTACAACCTAAAATAACTCTTTTTTATTTGATTATATGTTAAAATATAATTTATTTCTGTGATCAAAGCTGAATTTTCAGCATCATTACTCCAGTCTTCAGTGATCCTTCAGAAATCATTCGAGTATCATTCTGAGTTGCTGCTCAAGAAACAGTTCTGACTATTATCAATGTTGAAAACAGTTCTGCTAGTTAATACTTTTGTGGAAACCAATATATGTTATATATATATATATATATATATATATATATATATATATATATATATATATATATAACATATATTGGTTTCCACAAAAGTATTAAATATATATATAGGATTCTTACTACCAAGTTCAAAAATATACATCTCATGTAACATTATAAATGTCTTTATTGTCACTTGTGAACAATATATTGCATCCTTGCTGAATAAAAGTATTCATTTCTTTCAAAAACAATCTTATTAACCCAGACTTTTGAACTGTATATATGCCATATAAAGTCTTTGCATGATTCTATCGTTTGATCAAGACATCACATATACAAATGCTTTTATGCTACAAGTCAGTGGATGCGGTGGTGTTCACAGTTATTCATTGCAGGGGAACATCCTTCGTGGGTGTCTGGTCACACAGGTGAAACTAGGTTTCCTCTTTCTGCTACACTCACCTTTCTGAGTTGGGGGCTTTACCTTGCACTGACTCATCTTGGGGTTGGGGTCGTGGGTGGGGGACTAATCACACTCCCTAAATACTTTAAGGTCTGGGAATTTTTAATGCTTGTTCAATTTGAATAGCTGTGGAAAAAATAAACACACGCACGCACGCACACGCACGCACGCACACGCACACACGCACACATACAAAGGCGACCTTCCAACAACCCCCCGGCACACTCGCACCTGCTTCACTTCTGCTGAGTAGAAATGTGCTGGTGTCGTAATCCTGTGTAGACCGCAGTTTCCTAGCTCTGCAAGAACATTTAGACTATTGCCTGGGCTACTTTATAGTCATCTCACACTTCACAATATGTTGCAAAATACTGTGTATAAATGTGTAGAATTACTTATGGAAGCCACTGTTTTTATTTCATTTTAGTTTTTTTCCCACATAATATTTAAACATACGTGATTATTAAAAGTTTCACTTGGGTTCAGTTAGGATTTATTTTTATTTATTTATTTAAACAAATAACCGTAAGCACTGCATTAAAACAGAGGACAATATAAGCCCATTTCTGTCACATATGAAAAAAAAAAAACATGCTTTAGTCAATCATAATTAAGAGATAATAAGTAAAAATTATGACATACTAACTTGAAAATCTGAAATAATAAAATCATTCTGACATGATAAGTCAAAATTTTATGCCATAATTATAACTTATGTCATAATTATGATTTAGTATGTTAATTTCAACTTATCTCACAATTATGACTTAAAGTGTCAAAATTACAACTTTTAATCCCTTAATTATGACACAGTATGTCATTATTTCGACTTTTTATGTCACAGTTCGGTCTTTTTATTTCATAATTTAAATTTTTTTAGCTCATAATTTTTTTACTTTTTGTCATATTTATGATGTTTTATACAATAATTTTTACTTTGTCATAATTTTGACTTTTTGTCTCATAACATGTCATAGAATGTCATGACTTTATTTATTTATTTATTTCACAATTATGTCTAAGTATCTCAGAAGTTTAACTTTTTATGTCATACAGTAATTTTAACTTCGTATCTCATAATTTTAACTTTTTATGTCATACAGTAGTTATGACTTAGTATCTCATAATTATGAGTTACAAAAGCCTGATTTTTCTCATGAGATGGAAATGGGCCATAGTGTATGAGAATTATACATAAAAAGACTTCTTGAGTCTTGAGTATGAAATATTCACTGCAAAATATAAAGGTTACTATTAATAAGCTCAAAAGCATTGCTAATGCTTGAAAAGTAAATAAATAGCTATATCTTTCATAGACTGACCTAAGAGTACATAAAATGAGACAATAAATAAATAAATAAATATATAAAATAAAATAAAAAGATACTGTAGACAAAGAATTGTTTAGGATCTTTAAGAAATTTGTTCTTATTGTTATCAACGAGTTTAAAAGATTTAACAATCGTGGAAATCTCAGAAAGAAACGTTTAGGATCTTTAGGTTTATTTATTTATTTAGGATTTGTAGGTTTTTTTCATTATTCAAAGAACAATAACATACAATATTTTATCAAGAAACAACATCAAAGAAGAAAAGGGAAACAAAAAGGAAAAGGATAGAAAAATAAATTACAACAAATAGGAGTTGCCGGGGGGAGGTAAGTATAAAAGTTCAAAACTAGGATCTTTTAGACGTCTCAACCGGAAGCCGCACCTTCCAATCGCCACTCCCACATATACGTCACGGCAGAGTGACCAAACCCGGAAGTGAAGATGGCGACCGCCTACGAGAGGTTCAACCTGTAAGTTGAAACTTTAATTCGAGCGCAGCGACAGATAGAAACACATACAGCGCCCAGTTTCTCTTTAATGAAGCTCAGCTCTTTTAATGGCAGCGTCTGTGGGCGCTGTCAGAAGTGTTGTTGCCAGTACAGGGCAGTTCATGTTGAGGTGGAAGCTACACTGGCTTAAGCTGTTCAGACACTGTTCAGATTGGCTGTGTTTCAAAACCCAGTGAGCTGCACATCTACACAGCATTTAAACGCGAGAGCAGAATCTTTATACTGCATTACGACAACAAAACGCGCCAAATGCTGTCTAGGCAGCTCACTGGGTTATGATGCATTGATTTGAGTCTGGACAGCACCTGTTCTCGTATTTTAGTAAGTGTAAGTTACATATAGTGGACTAGGGTGGACTATGCATTAGGATGCTGAGGTCAGTTTAAGCACACTGAGCTTTTGTAGAGGCATCAGTGTAAAGATTATGTTAAACAGTGCAGTGCTCTTTTGTCAAACGTTATTCCAGCTATGTATATATATATATATATATATATATATATATATATATATATATATAAAACGAACGATAGAGTATATGGCATACTGTACAATGATGCACAAATAATATCTGGTTATTTGACAAATTGTGAAACTGTAGTGGAACCACTGAGAGGGAGGTGAACCCGATGGAATGTCTCCTGCCCACACCTTACATTAACATGATACCGAGTTATCAGACGCTTGGATAATGAAATGAGTTACAGTGGTGTGTTTTCTGAGTCGCTGACTTCTGAACATGTACAGTAGTTCTGAGAACCAAGATTGTTTTGCACTGACATTATTTATCTTAACAATTGAATGGAAGGAAAGAAAGTTTGACACTAGTGATAGCACCAAAACTATTTTTTGTTCAGCCTAAAATGGAAACTGAACTTATCTTATTAATCAGTTAGTTGTTCACACGTATTTAATAATCAGCCCTCAAATAAAAACTGAGTTGCATGTAAATTTTTGTGACAGCTTTTAACGATATATTCATTCATTGTTGAAATATAAACATTTAAACAGTGGCTGTTATTACAACAGTGACTGTAACTAAAAACTTTTGTCAAACATACATTTAGACTCACCAACAGGTTAAGTAAAATATTGGATAATGAATATGTAACAGTGCATATATTTAGCAAAATGCTCCTATCTAGAATTATTTTTTCTAGCTAACTAATGAGTTTATGGATATTGAATGGCTTTCTCAAGGTATATGTGATGTTACATGCCATATTGTTTAGGGGTTGTACATTGATTAAAAGTTTACATAATTCATTAAGTTGTACCTTTTCTTTAAACATATCTGATGTTTATTTGGTGCATCACTTTTTTTATCTGTATGTCAGAAACGTACATCATTTGGGCTCTTTTCACTTTAAAAAATCTACAGTAATGAATTAAATAATTAAATAATTTATCTTTTTTAATTACTTTTAGAATTAGTTAATTTTTGCATAACAGTTATAATAAATTATGCTTATAATTATATCACAATGCAAAAAAAAGTTCTTAATTATTATTATTATTATTATTATTATTATTATTATATTAGTAGTAATTTATTTAATAAGAATTATTTTTTTATTTAACATTTATTTTATTTAATGGGGTATATTACTGTTTTTGAGATTCACCATTAGCCTATGCTTGCTAAATACCAAAATATAAAGGATTGTTTGTATCTGCTTTAATTATGTTGTTTGCCCTTTTTGTAATTTTTTTTTTTAAAGATACAGTAAGCCCTTCAGTTTTATGAATGGCCTCTTGCACAATAAACAGAACATTGCTAATGGTATTACAGCTGAGAAAGGCTTGTCAAAACTATAATGACATAGTTTATAATAAGCCAAAAACCTTTGCACCACAGTGTGTTTGCTGAGACGGTGCACATAATTAATGGCTGTGATTTGTCATATACAGACACTAGTCACAGATCTATAAGGGTTGTGAATTTGCCACTGTAGCAACAAAACAAGACAAAATTGCAGGCTAAAGTTGAACATCTGTGTTGTTTTTACTTGCGGGACCTGATCAAAAGGCTCAGAGAATTATAAAAATACCAAAATAGAGTTGCATCTATGTGTCATGAAACCAAACAGTGAGCCATCAAGTGAATTTTTAAATTTTGAGATAGATTCCATAGACCTATTATGCAGTCATGGTTAATGGGGCAGAGGTTAACCATGCAAACGCTGCATCCTTCCCTAGTTGCAAACTCATCAAGTGGTGCACAGAAAGTGGCTGCTCAGCATTTTGGTAAGGAAGGAAGACTCCAGCCATTAAAGTGGGACAAGCATGTTCAATTTTGTTACTGAAACAGACTCTCAAACTCCTCACATTGTGAATTGGAAACTTACGTTATGAGACCATGTTTATCTGGCATTTTCTCTAAACTTTATTTAAAAATACGCATGACCGAAACTGAAAAGCAGTTCTGATTTATGACATTGCTGAAAATCTGCTCTCTCCAGATGGCCTGAGATGAAAATGAATTTCAAGCTATTATGTTTCTAATGCTGTTTTGTCTTATTGATATCATCACCACTTGAAAGCTGATTGTATTGCATATACAATTTATTTTTTCAGTGCTGTTTATCACATTCACAATAATCTCAAAGGCATTTGCTTGCATAATGCAGCTAACTGTCGAGTGTGAACCAGCCGAACCCTCACCTCTTGTTTTATACAAGTAAAACCTGTGTGTTTATCAGCACAATGTCTTTTCTGCCTTTTTTTCATAGGCATGCAACACCTGAGAAGTTCTACATTGAGGCCTGTGATGATGGAGCTAATGACGTATTGGTTATTGATAGGGTGTCCACCGAGATGACCCTCGCAGGTACAGTCTGATTACTAATAAGACAAGAAAACAGTTCAAATATCTTGTATTTCATCTTGAATCCAAATGATCTCTATTTCAAATAATAATTTTCAAATAATCCCTTAATTCGCAAAAAATTTTTTACACTCGCTTGAGGTGGTTTTTAACTTGTGCAAAAAAGGGTTAACGCGAATCATGGGAGATGGAAACGCATTTTGCGAATAAATTCTGCATGAGCCTTCAAAAAAGTCTATCATAGTCTACCACGACTGCGTTCCCAAGCAGCAGGCGTTCACTTCCAAAAGCAAGACCGCATTTATTGTGTTTCGTCTGCTCACTCTAAGGCACAAGTAATTTATTATATTTGAAAATGATTATATTCAGTGGCTTCTTCTACTTTTCTTAGTGATATTTAGTGCCAGTTTATCAGGAAGTGACGATTTTGTTCTCTCTGACTCATTAGATGGAAACGGTGCTTATTCTGAAATGTTTTATGCGATATTCAAATTTTGCGCAAAAGTTAAATTCGCAACTTAGGATGGAAACCCGGCTACTGAAGACTGGAATAATGATGATGAAAAATCAGCTTTGCATCACAGGAATAAAATACATTTTAAAATATTTAGAAAAGAGTCATTTTAAATTGTAATAAAATCTCACAATTTTTGATCAAATAAGTGCGGTCTTGGTAAGCTTAAGAGAATTATTTCAAAAACATCCCCAAAGTTTTAAACAGTAGTGTATATAAATGATGTCTGTTTAATTCTAATGTTTATGTATTGTCTATTGGTAGAAATTTGCAAAACTACCATGTTTAAACTATATTTTAGTATGTCCCAAATTTCAGTTACTAAAGTTGAATAGAATAATAAAACAGCTCATTTAAAATGTGGTTTGTCTTCCTGAGGTTGGCATTGAACATTATCTGAAGGTTAAGCACCTCATTTTTCTGACCGTGTGAAAAAGTACAGTGAAAGATTTATAGTTTGGGCAGCTGTGATCTGACATTTATGAACAGCTACAACTTATGAGGGAATCAGACCTTTCAAAGTAAACAGGCACTGATGAAAAGTTATGGCAGTTATTTTGGACTTTGTTTTAGTTCTCTGTTTTAATGGTGACCTCCTTGCAAAGTGACATTTCATCAGTATTGTCAGTGTGGCATTTTACGTTTGAGGTAGCTGCTGTGGTGTTTTGTTAAAGGCGTATTCCAGGAATAGCACAGCACAGGTCTGTGACTTCCTCTTATCGAAGCAGAGAAGTATATTAAATATGCAATCTGCAAAATTGGTTACTGCGATTTGAGTGGTGCATTAATGTTTTTTCCTCTTCAAGGTATTAAGGACATCCCTCCTTCAGGCGTAACCAGGCCCATTTGTGGAATCATGGGAACTATTCGCCTGGTGGCTGGTGGGTTCCGTATTATTACGATATTCCGATTTTCTATAGAATTTGGAACGCTGATTGTATGACATATACTTTTGATTACCATGACGCATTTTTTTTTTTTTTTGGGCTCTGCAGGGATGTACCTCATAGTCATCACCCGGAAAAGGAAAGTGGGCGACCTGTTTGGCCACACTGTGTGGAAAGCGGTGGAGTTTGATGTGATTTCTTATAAGAAGACCATTTTGCACCTCACAGATTTTCAGGTCATCAAAGTCCCTAACCTCAACTTTCAGTTTAATGCTGATGTTTGTGACACCTTGAGTAGAAAGTGGGCTATAAATGTCATTCATTGTTTGATCAGTTGCCCAATGCGTCTCTAAATCATAACCGAAGGGTTTCCTGCTCTAAACTTTTTGCCTTTTTTCCATTTTACAATTTACTCAGAAGCGCTGTAAGAACAACGCAGCAGATTCACCCTCGGCTTGTGAAATTGGGTGTACTCATACAGTAAATTTTTCATTTGAGCCCACGCTCAGAGCGCAGTGGTATCTCATTACAGTGTTGTATACTTGCTGCATTATTTAGCAAGGATAAGACTTCAGCTGAAATGGCCTTGGATGCAGCCTGTGAGTAGACCAGTATTGGACACGGGAAGTGTTTCGAGTTGAAACAAGTACATGGGAGGCTTGACTGCAAACAGCTAGATCATTAAAGCACTCCGAACATCTCTACTCTTATCAGAAGGTCCAATGTAAGCGCATGAAGTCTGCAGTGAATGCATCTAGCTACACTAGCTTGCTTTCATGTGCTGTTTCGTTCCAAAATGTGTCAGAAAGCAAATTAATAACAAAATGCTAGGGATGGGCGATAATATCGCGCGATATGCATGCGCATCTCGTCAGTAAAGCCGGTTCCTTGATTAGCGCTAAATCTCCATCACCTGTTTTCAAATGGAGCGGCGTTTAATACACGGAGCCGTAGTTCACTGACAAGCTACGCAATATCGCGTTCATTGTCGAAGGCGATTCATCTGCGATAGTGAACGCGATATTGCGTAGCTTCTCAGTGATCTACGGCTCTGTGTATTAACTGTCGCTCCATTTGAAAACAGGTGATGGAGATTTAGCGCTAATCAAGGAACCGGCTTTACTGAGGAGATGCGCATGCATATCGCGCGATATTATCGCCCATCCCTACAAAATGCAAATACATTTTGCATTCTCAGAAATGTTTCTGGCCTGGATGAAAATGCCACACGTTTACTAATCTGCTTTCCACCCTGATTTTTGAGAAGAATTCCTTGCATGAATTGTCTACATAATTTCTTTTATGTTGAATATTGTGACATTTTCATAATGAATTGCATGTAATTATAAGCTCTGAGTTGAGCAGAAGGGTCTAACTGCAGTGAGAGTCGAGTTTGCGTACTAAGGCAAATGGTTCTGCTGACCAGGTTCTTCTGGGAGGAGGAATCAATTCAGGTTGTTCCTGTCCACTCCATTCCCATAGCCAGAGCTTAGTGGATAGTGATCCTGTTACTGCAGAAAGGATATGCTGAGATTGAAAGGCCTGGCATTGGTTGAGAGCTTAGTTTTGGCACCTGCACGTGGAGCAAAGCTTGTTTTCAGTAAGAATGAATGAGTTGTACTAAAGTAAGAGTTTTTTGTGATGCATTGGAGCAGATTAACTCGTGAACATGCTTGTTTTGAATACATGATATGCACTGGCTTCAACCACAAGACTTTCAACAGACTTTTTCTCTCTCTTTTTTTTTGAACATGTCAAACCGCTTCCTTTGTCAAAGTCATGGCTTAGCAATTAGTTATGCTACAGACACATTAAGTGTTCATGAGAGAGATACAAGTTCAAATTTCAGATATTGTGATCCTAATTTGTCAATTATAAATTTCAATTAAATTTAAAGTGTTTTTTTTTCAATTAAAAAGAGAGAAAAGGAAAAAGTAATATCATTAAATAATATCATTATTACTTTATTAATACAAACAGATAGTTTATTATTAGTAGCATTGTTAAATATTAATAAACAATAATTAAAAGTAATAAAATATTACAAATGTTAAAATATATTAATTATATAATATATACACACACACACACACACACTTATAAAAATAATACATAAAATATATACAATAATTATAAAATTAGAAATAAAATTATAAAATATATTTAAAAATATGAAAAGTTATGTCAAATTTCAAGTCAGTTATAAATTAAAATTTTACTATTATTTTCAAATGTGTACCTTTATTTAAATAATTTGGATACTGTCAAAGGGACTTTTTTCAGTAAATAATTTTAAACACATTTTCATACTCAGTCAACACAAACTCAGCACACCTGAGAAATAAATAGGTGCGTAAGAAAAAACACTTCAACAAGGATGTGGAATCCAATTAATAAAGATGATCCCGCACACTATAAGTCCATGCTAAATGTAGAAATTTATTACAAAAAACAGCGACGTTTCGGTCCACTGACCTTCATCAAGCTTGTGTATGTTATTACAGACAAAACATTTAAAAACAGTCACCACCAATGAATGTGATCGACACTACATGTGGACTAATCACCAACTCATAAGTCATGATTAACAAGGACTCAAATATCCAATAAAAAGTACTTTTCAATATTACCATTAAACGATGTTCCTTTTAATTATATAAACAAGTCTAATGATATTTATAAAATCACACTGTCAAACAATAAATATCCAAACAAGGTTACAATATCATCCCTTCACAATCAAGCAAACACCCAAAAATACAAGACAATAAAAGCACCCTACAACATTACATTAAATAGTGCTTCGTCATTTTCATAAAAATCTATATATTGTGAAATATGTCAGTATCAACCATAATTGTAAGGGTTTTCTATTAGTTATAATGCCAGTTTTTTTTTATGTCAACCCTACCTCATCCCATTTCTGCATCTTCTCCCTATTTTCCTGTCATTATTTTACTTTTGTGCCATAAAAAATGGAAAAGGCCCCAAATAAATTAATAATTAAAACAACAACCCTAGTCCTTTTTCTGTTCACATCATCTATTGCCGATAATCTTATTCAGTGTCTGTTTCCTTCTCACAGATGCAGGACAACAAGACGTTTCTGTCTATGATTAGCAATGTACTCAACACAGACGGTTTCTACTTCTGCACGGACTATGACCTGACCCACACCCAGCAGCGCCTGTCCAACACCAGCCCGGACTTCCAGGAGATGAGCCTGCTGGAGAGGGTGAGCAGAGCAAAGACTGAGGGATGTTGAGGGCAGAAGAGAGAGAGCTGTCTGAAGTTTCAGTGGCAGAGAGAGAAACAGGGCACAGCAGGGTGGAGGTTTTCAGCAGTATTTCATACAGCTCGTTGTCTCAAACTGCATCCCTTGATTACAATCAATGGCCTTCACAGGAGATATGCTGTCTCTAGATTTGCGAAGCTCTTGTTTTACAAGCACACTTGCTGACGTGCAGGCACACACTGTGATTTCCCTCACATTTTGTTTTTGTGTTTTCAAAGAGAGAGTTTGTGCTCTGGCTTTTGACACAGTTTGTAATTTTGCAGTTGTCTGTCTCTTTTGATAAAGTTCAGCTTCAGTGCGTTCAAACTTCTCGAGTACATTTGGTTACACTGTTCATGTATTAGACCCTTCAAAACAACCATAACTTCTCAGATGATTCCTGTTGTTTCTCAACACAGGCAGACCAGAGGTTTATGTGGAATGGAAACCTTTTAAGAGAAATAATCGCACAGCCTGAGGTATGAAAATATACCTAATTCATAAAACATTAAACATATGGAAAAAAAACGTACATACTAATTACTGATTTCCCTTTTCAGCTCCATAAATTTGCATTTCCTGTCATCCATGGATGTATCCTTTGAGAGATGTCATGTTGTTCATAGTTATGTTGCAAATTATGAAGCAAATTATGACTTGTGTGCTGTTTCTGTAAAAGATGAGCGTATGGAACTGTTCATAGTTGATAATATTGTCTAAATATACATTTGTACTGTAAATTGCTTTGGATGAAATTGAAGAAATTATTAGTAGTTGGTGAATCTGTGTGAAATTGAGGCTTAACCCATTGCTTCAGTTATTGTGATGAAGCCGTGCTGCATCAATGGGAAGGTGTTTGAGTGGATCCTCATCTCTAGACGGAGCTGTTTCAGAGCAGGGGTCCGATATTATGTTAGAGGTGAGATGTATTCAAGTGTATATACATATTCACACAGTGGTCTTTTCTGCAGATGTTACAGTTTTCCCCTGCACCTCAGGCATTGACTCTGAAGGACATGCTGCTAACTTCGTTGAGACAGAACAGATAGTCCAGTACAATAATGCCAGAGCGTCCTTTGTGCAGGTTGGTGGAAACTACTATTGGCCTCTATTACAAGAATATTTGTTTTTGACCTCCCAGAATTCACCTCAGAGATTTAATTTGTGGTCTTTCACTGTCCTTTTACACAGACTCGAGGCTCCATGCCCTTTTTCTGGTCTCAAAGACCCAACCTGAGGTACAAGCCCAAGCCACAGATAAGCAATGACACCAATCATGTAAGACCACTTATGCAGCTACAGCAATTTTTTATTTATTTATCTTTTATTTCAGTTATCTGGGGATGAAAAACATCTATCTATCTATCTATCTATCTATCTATCTATCTTTGTAGATGGATGGATTCAAGAGGCATTTTGAGTCACAGGTTCTCATTTATGGCAAACAAGTGATTCTAAATTTGGTGAGTAAACTTTTTTTTAATCCACTTGTGTAGAAAATTGTAGTTGATTGTGATTGGTAACATAGTTTAAAATAATTGCTTTATCTGCAGGTGAATCAGAAAGGATCTGAATTGCCCCTTGAACAGGCCTTCGCCAAAATGGTCAACGGAATGGAGGATGGACTCATCAAGTACTTGAGCAGTTTCTTTTAATGCCTACAGATGTATATTTAGTGGTGTTTGCTTAGGCAATTACCATTGCTCATTCTAGGAATATACTTTGAACAAACCCTTAAAGAGATAGTTCACCCAAAAATGAAAATTCTTAATAATTACTCACCTCATGTCGTTCCAAGACCTTCGTTCATCTTCATCAACTGACGTGGAAGAGAAGAAACTGTTGAATAAAGTTTTTGTGCACAAAAAGTATTCTTGTACCTTCATATAATTACAGTTGAACCACTGATGTCACATGGACTGTTTTATCGATGTCCTTACACAAGCTCTCAGATTTCATTAAAAGTATCTTAGTTTGTGTTCTGAATATGAACGAAGGTCTTACAGGTTTGGAACGACATGAGGGTGGGTAATTAATGACAGAATTTTCATTTTTGGGTGAACTATTCCTTTACGACTAAGAATTAAAGTATGTCACATAACTCATCCTACACAGTTTGTACTACAGACATGATTAATGCCTCAAACCATGCAGCTTATTAAGGAGAAGTGTGCGGTTACTTTTGAACTGTTTTCAATTTGAATATGTTTTATAATGTAATGTATTTCTGTGATGTCAAAGCTGAATTTTTTAAGTCTTCATTGTCACAAGATCCTTCAGAAATCAGTCTAATATGCTGATTTGCTGCTCAAAAAAATGTATTATTATTATTAATGTTGAAAACACTTGTGTTTCTGTCTGCTACTCATATATTGCTGTGTAGTGACGCTTGCATCTCTTTTGAGGTACATCGCCTTTGACTTTCACAAAGAATGTAGTAAGATGAGATGGCATCGCCTCCAGATTCTTGTTGATGGTGTTTCTGACATGCAAGACGAGTTTGGGTTTGTATTCATTTCTGTACCTTTCTGTAGGAATGACTGTGGTCTCTGATGTTGTCACTGATTCGCTCTGATCTGGTTCTTGAATGCTGATTCTGCAGGTATTTCATGGTGAGCTCAGACGGGAAGGTGACATCCGAGCAGTCTGGAACCTTCCGCAGTAACTGTATGGACTGTCTGGACCGCACCAACGTCATTCAGAGTCTGCTGGCCAGACGCTCCCTACAGAGCCAGCTACAGGTGACGCCACATCACAAATAGCATGTCTGACGCATCCTAACTAGGTGTGATGCAGTTGAGCATACTTACGCACTAGAGAAAGATGACTGGCTATAATTTTGTGGCTTTTCTGTCAGTTAGGGCAACTTACTTGGAACTTGATGCATCATGTCTGCTTAGGAAGAAATCAGCAATATGGATTAATAATGTGGTTAAATAATGACTTGTCATCACTTTGAGCTGTGTGTCATTTCAGAGGATGGGTGTCCTCCACGTAGGCCAGAAAATTGAGGAACAGGCTGATTTTGAGAAGATTTATAAGAATGGTGTGTTTGTTTTGCTAGAAATTCCCTTAGTAGACACAATTCTCTTGTTAGCGACTGTAAATAAAGCAAGAAACCTCATTATTTTCCTTTTCTATTTCTCTCAGCGTGGGCAGACAACGCCAATGCTTGTGCTAAACAGTACGCAGGAACCGGAGCGTTGAAAACCGACTTCACCAGGTATTCATCCCAGACTCCTTTCAGAATATGTGCCGTTGTGTGCGTTCAGCGTTGTAACCTTCACCTTTGACCTCAGAACCGGGAAGAGGACACACTGGGGCTTGGTAATGGATGGCTGGAACTCAATGATTCGTTACTACAAGAACAATTTCTCAGACGGGTTCAGACAAGTGCGTATGAATTCTTTGTCTTTATGTCTTTCAATCAGACTCGGTTTGCTGCGGTGAATTTTAAATAGCTGACTTTACCCACAGGACTCCATCGATCTCTTCCTTGGAAACTATACAGTAGATGAAACCGACGGCTTGACGCCTCTGCACATGCAGAAGGACTGGAAGTTCCTCTTGGTCAGTGCTTTTCCCATACTTCTTGTAGTAAGAGAGAATCCGAATTAAAAGAGGTCATTACTATGACGAATAAAAAAGAGAAAAATTTACTCCAAGCTGCTTCATGCAGTCTTAACATTTATAATTCAACAACACCAGCTGCTGGTCATTCCCTGCTTATTTTATATTCATAAATCTCTAATTTCTTCTGCAGCTTCCTGTTATTATGGTGGTGGCCTTCTCCATGTGCATCATCTGTCTCCTAATGGCTGGTAAGGTCTGACATTATAACACAACATGAAATAAAGCAATAAGGTCAATGACAAGTCTCCATGACTCCAAAACTTGATATTTATGAATTAACAAATAAGATTTAGTGAAAAAAAATCATAATATATATTTAAAATCTTTAATGATTATGTACATTTACATGTAACGTTTAATAATCTTACTTAATATTACTACGTGATTTAATGCATGAATCATTACATTTACATTTTTCAAAAATTCCACTTGAAACCAACATGAATATACATCGAATACATTTTTAAGAACTTGACACGTAAAAGATTCTTCCTATATTTTGTGGACACCATTATATGTCACTGACCCACAAGAGATGTGCGTTACAATGATTTTAATGATTTTTATTGTTAAGGTTCCATTAAGGCCAGTTCACACCAAAGACGGTAATTATAAAGATAACAATAAATATATAGTTCTAAAAAAATTTCTTAATATTAAAGAATAGCAGAGTCTACACCACAGCTATAATGATAAAGGCACAGAGAAACAATATCTTTGGAATCACAATTTTTTCCAGCTAATGAACGATACAAACATTGGCACCCAATCAGAATCAATCCTGCTATAACGAGCTTGAGAATTTAAAGCGGCAAACGAGCGTGCGCTTAGAATAAAAAGACGATATTGTTGACTATTAGCATGGTGTGGATGCTAATATTGTTATCTTTATAGTTATCATTCCTTGTCTGAACATGCCTTTATTGTTGCTTCTTTGGAAAATGTACATATTTAGTTTATGAGTAATGATAGATCTGGTACTCTCTCAGGTGACACTTGGACGGAGACCCTGGCGTATGTGTTATTCTGGGGAATGGCCAGTGCTCTTACGACTGCTGTCATCGTGGTCAACGGACGGGAGTTTGTTGATGCACCGAAACTGGTCCAAAAAGAGAAGATGGATTAAATATCGAGAGCTCCTTCCTTCTGTTTTTTCTGTTTCCTCTTTATCTTCCTCCAATACCTGCTCTCCACACTGTCCTTAAACTTCTTAAGCAGAGCAAGCATCCGTTTTCTGCTCCCATAGATGGAGCGTATTTCACATCAGTTACTGTCCGCACTACAAATTTTTTTGAATCATGGGACATGGTGTCCAAACGTCATGAAATTTCCTTAACAATAATAGTTGCATCAGTTTAGAATTGCACATGGTTTGCACAACATCCCCACCCTGTAAATGCATTGTGGACATTGCGTCTTAGTTTAAAGGCTGCTGCGTTGTTACTGTTTGGTGATCGATCTAAATTGACCCGTTGTGAAATTAGAGATATTGTTTTGGCGCTAGAGCTTCTGCTTTATGATATTGGACACCAGACGTATGCCCATTGGCCCAGTCTATGGGTTGACAGATCAATGAAGCGCTATTGTAATAAGATTGTTACACAAGGGAACATTACATGATGCATTGGTGGCTCAGCCCTTGGTTATTACCATTTCTGTCCTCTCAAATCTGTGCTGAAATCAGCCTTATGCCTCAGTTTTATTTTCAGTTGTTCTTTGCAGTGGCAGTTTGGGTTTTAATGTGGTTTCCTTTTGTTCTGCCAGCATATTTATGGGTTTGTGTCTCTCATAAATGATAAAATTAGACAGCTGTGGGACGCACTGGAGGAGAGAGTGGTATTAAGCACTGTTTCTTTATGAGTTTACAGAAAAATATGAACAGCACTTTTCCTGTGTAACTTCTTTATGTCTCTTCGAGGACCAGTGAACCCTAACAGATATGACACGCGTAAAGTCGCTCTTTAATGGCTCTTTGACTGCACTTCTCTTCACCGTTACCAATTCAGTGGCAGTTCATTAGACGGAAATAGACTTCTATCAGAATACCTGTCAAATTGACACACACTTTTAATTGAATTCCCTTAAACTATACAGACAATTCAGAAAGCATTCGCTTTTAACTAAATTATTTAGACAAGTGGCTTTCATGAACGTCATATAGCAGAAAAATGTCAGTTTATTCGTGTTCACTTGCATGATGGTGCATTTCAAAATGCCTTACCTTTAAGCCACCAATTTCTTTTTATTTTGACACATTTAGCAAGGTGTTTTTGGGATTGGGAGAGGACTCTGATAATTGAATTACTTTAAGGTTACTTCCTTTTAAATGAATTACTTCCTTTTGAACTTGTACCTTTAGAACTAAATGCTCATCGGTTTGGTTTAATGTTGACAACGAATGTAGATTTGAATGCCTTTATATGTGTGTTTTGTAGTCATCTGCAAATGATAATGCAAGCTGCAGTAACAGTCATATTGGACACATCTCAACAGGAGATGAGAGAACAAATGAGAGTTTCATCAAATTCATATGGGCTGTATTTTATTGATTTTCTTTGTGTGCAGAGATCAAGAGAATATGCAGTACAACTTGGAATTAAAATGGCTGGATGGAAACACAACACTGATAATTAAATCCTGTATGTTTGATGTTTACCTGTATAAATCTGATGTGTAAACTGTACATTGGGAAGAAATTAAGAGAATTTATAAATAAATCTGAGTGTGTCATTGTAATCATGTACTGTACAGTGTAGTTTACAACAACATAGCTTTAGCACTTTCTGGTTGAGTTATTGATCAATCAAAGTGATGTTACTGATCACATTCTTCCATCACAGGGCTTGATGAATATGGCTTTCATTACCCTAGATTATGAACCGTATCGTTGTATTTCCAGGGTGCACTCGGGTTGAAGTGTGTTAAATGACATATTATCAATATTAATTGTGTTTTTGGACTTGATCCTGACAGTGTTTTAAATCCTGTTTAACCTTGTCTCTCGTCTTGTTTGATTAAGAGACTGTATGCCTCAACATTACAGCTGCATTTCTGAATACTGTGCTCATTCAGAAGTATTCAGTACTCGCCCCTGATTTCAAGGGAATAGTTTGTGAAACATCCAGTTGTCTTTAGTAGTCCTTATCAGTCTCGAACCTCTACAGTTCTGATGAAAACTGCACTAAGACTATTGCTCATAATCTAGGTATTGTTTGGTTTTGATCATTGAGGTGTCATTTAATTCATTTTAAAAGACATTTCAACCACTGTAACTGATGGTTTCTTGATGAAATCATGTTTAATAAATTCTACCAATAAAATGCAACTTGTCTCGCCTCTTACAGATGCAAAGGCATGGCTGAAACACAAATAGGCAAAATTAGATCTGAGTTGGTTTAAATGGTTCTATGGTTTACGCAGATCAGCCACAACATTAAAAACCACTGACAGGTGAAGTGAATAACATTGATTATATCACCATTTTGATTAGTACCTACCAAAAGTGCAGCAAAGAAGGACAACTTGACACCTGTCCATCGTCAAAAATGTGTACAATGGGCATGAGTGCCAGAACTGGACGTTGGAGATATGGAAGAAGGTTACCTGGTCTGATAAATCGCTTTTTTTCTTTTAGATCAGGTGGATGGCCAGGTGCATGTGTGTTGTTTACATGGGAAAGTGCTTGCAGCACTGTGGGAATACGGCAAGCCAACGGAAGCAGTGTTTTGCTCTGGCAAATGTTCTGCTGGAAAACCTTGGGTTCTGGCATTCATGTGGATGTTACTTTGACACATACCACCTACCTAATGATCGTTATAGCTCCCTTCATGGTAATGGTGTTTGTTCCCTGATGACAGTGTCCTCTTACAGCAGGATAATGCACCAAAAAAATGTTGAGGAATGGTTTGAGGAACATGACAGAGTTCAAGGTGTTTCTTTGGCCTCCAAATTCTGCAGATCTCAATTTGATTGAACATCTAGGAAGTGCTGGACCAACAAATCCAATCCATGGAGGCCCCACCTCATAACTAGGATATTCTGCTAATGACTTGGTGCCAGAAACCACAGGAGTTGTTCAGAGGCCTTATGAAGTTTGTGCCTCAACGCAGGCATGAGAGGAACCTACACAATATTAGGTAGGTGGTATTAATGTCTAGTCCTCAATCATCCAGTTATGCCATGTAATAATATGTAATCAATGATATTAACTATGATATTAACATGTTGCGAGATTGCAGGGCTTCCTGGGGGCATACAACAAGGTAAGTGTATTAGATTAATTGCAGTAACGTGGGCCGTTTTGCGGAAGCTTCCTTTCATGAGGTTCAGATTTTATCTCTTTTTAAATTGTCAACCATCAAGGCATTTTGAAATGTATGTTACAAGGAATGCATGAGTCAGTACTTGAGTTGGCGCGTTGGCATATGTCTCATCTCTTTCATGTTATATTCACTTTAATTTGTTTTTATCTCTCAGTATCCGTTTGCAAATTATTTATTTTATTGGAGGTCCATCCTGAATTCACAGCGCCTCCACGTGGATATATACTGGATACAAATGATCAAGTAAACAAAATTCAAGGCTTTTTGACACGCTAAAGACTTTTAAACTCACAGACAATATAAATTAAAAATGACAATCTATAAATGATCAAATTAAGGAATAAAATACAAACGAGCAGTCATTTTCTACAAAAAGTACGACAACCTTTAAAGACAGACCTACTAATCGTTAATCGACGGTACATGTTTTTGTATTTTGTAGAAGCATCAGTCCGCATCTGCATCATTTCAACTTTTTTTTTTTTTTTTTTTTTTTTTTTTAATAACCGTGTTTTAACTGAAGAAACTGTCTAGCCAATACGCAAGCGCGTTGTAGAGTAAACAAACAGGCGATCGGCTCTTTGAACTGTGGCGACTCCTTCAACAATACAACTTGTCTAGACGGGACTTTTATTTTGAAGATCATCTGTCGGGTTCGAAATTTCCTGTTAACTTTTCTCACTTCATTTCATTCTGCGAATCTTAGCTGTAATTGTTTTAAAACACACGGAGCACAGCAGAAAATATGTAGCAGGAATGGCGAAAATCAGACACATAAAGACAACAGACTTCTGTAATCGATATCAGTGCGAGTGTTTTAGTTTGGTGTGTTCGCTCGTCCAGTGATGGAGATGGAGCTGGACTGAACTCTAGACATCATAAATGTGATAAGTTCATGTGGTGGTGTTTTTTTTTTTTTTTTAGGATTATTGATTTCTCTTCACTAAATCATTCAAGTAAGTTCATGTTGTTTATCAGATCAGTGAAGTGTTTGTATTGCATTGAGGGAAGTGCGTTAAACAGTCTGTCTGAAACAAAAGACGCTACAATGTGAGCTACTTTAGCTTAACACTGATGTAAACATGCCATGACAGTGATCATAAAGATCACTGTGCCTCTGACTTCTTCTAAATGTGAATTTATGGCGTTATGAGAACATTAATTGACATTGTTTCTGTGTTTTTGTATGTTGATATGTTATTTCCTCCAGTTTGACATATAAATAAATAAATAAAAATGGCAAATATTCAGAAAGCTTTTTACTGTTTGAAAGAAATCCTTTAAATTATTAAGAGGAACAAACTCATTTTAAGTGTGGATATCTGTTTCTTGTATTTTGTATATTGCATGTCAATGAAATGTTGTTGTTTTTTTGTTGTTTTTTTTTGTTTTCATTTTAGCTGTAGTAAAAACATGGATGTGGATGTGGTGAGCTTCCGTTTGCCTGGGCATGGAGACACCGCCCTGAGTAACATGAACTTCCTGCGGACACAGCAGCACTTCTGTGATGTCACCATTGTGGCGGGAGGCAGGCGCATGTTCAGGGGTCACAAGGTCGTATTGGCTGCTTGCTCTGCGTTTCTCAGGGACCAGTTTCTCCTGAACCCCTCATCAGAGCTACAGGTGAGGGGCTTCTCGTGCAGTCAGAATGAAGTTACAGCGTCATCAGAAGCAAACCATTTGATCTTCTGTGTCGTTAGTGTTACTTTGGTCTGTCCTTTTTGTTTAGTGGATGAAATCTAACAAAATAGTTAGAAACACCCTGAAGATATAACATTCATTTTCACATTTGTTGTTTGTGTCAGTGATTTCAGTTCCCTCCTAAAATCATGTCAAAATAGTAAACTGTAGGGGACCATAATGAACTGCATTGTGTAAGACCTTATGCATAAATGGAGAAAGTAAAAGAATAGCTTATTTGTACAATGTAGCTGTGCATTCCAAGCAAGTCTGGAATTCCATTCTTTCGCTCCACTGGTCCAAGGACACTCATTTCTGAATATAAAATGTCCAGATAGACCTTTGTTAGCTGCATTTATAGACTTTTGGAGTTATTCTAAAGCTAAAATGGTGTGCATGATGTGCATTACAATGTAAACATGGTTTATGAAGACACTTCTTGTGTCCTTGTAAACCAAATGGCTTTTTTTTTATTCAAAAAATGCCAGAAATTTTCTGTTAGGTTTGTTTTGTGGTGGGGTTAGGGGATTGAAAATATCATTAGTTCAGTCAGTATAAAAACTATTACACCTATGGAGAGTCCCTGTAAACAACATATACAAGTGTGTGTGTGTGTGTATAATATGCATTTGACTTGAAGGTGCTATCAAACATTATTGTATTGAAAAAGCAATGTTGATTCAATCAGTGACATGAGTTTGGGCCAGGGGAGTGGTCAAGAAACTTGTTTGAAATCAGTCATTATTTATCCAGTTCCATCTGGTGTTGCTAGTGATGCAGACTTTCAAGTCTGCATAAAATGAAAATTCACCCCTTTCAATTTCTAAATGCATGTTTTTGACCTCATTGTGAATGATTCATCGACGTACAAGTGTTTTTTGACCTTGTCATTTTGAATCAGAATGTCCTAATTCAGTTTTGCAGTGAAACAACAGACTTCTCTCTGGTGACATATGCCAGACTTCTCCACTCATTTAGTTTGCTTAAACTCTACCTCTTTATTACAGTCGGTTGAAAGCTCATATTTAGACCAGCTTCCATCCAATCAGTAATCGACAGATAAAGTCCCCATTCTGCTTTTTTCAATAATCGGTTCTGCTCGGATGTACATCACAACACGGAAGATCTGTTGCTTCTTCTGTTTCACTTAAATTTTGAAAGTCATTTGTTGTTTTGATTGTCAACAAATACTTTGTCTATCCAGCAGGTGTCAATGTTGCACAGCTCAGCAGTGGTATGTGAACTCCTCCAGTCCTGTTACACAGGGATGCTGCAGTTCAGTGCCAAAGAGATTGTGAACTACCTGACTGCAGCCAGCTACCTGCAGATGGAGCATGTGGTGGAGAAATGCAGAGGAGCCCTGAGCCAGTACATGCAGCCCCGGAGTCGCAGCCCCATTGTGAGTATCCCAACCTCAAACACTGGTCAACATTGCAGACCTTGTTACTTCTTAATGAAACAGTTCATCCAGTCATTCTTTATTGAATGAGACATTTAGCACATAGCAGACACTTTTATCCAAAGCGACTTAAGGAAAATCTTCAAAGAACCAGCAATATTCATAGTGTACACTGGCAGGTTTATTAGAAAAGTAGATTCAGGTGTCTTCAGATCACCTTAAAGTAGCATGGGAAAATGACACTGGAATTAATGTTTCCAAAGAGATTTGGGAGGAGGGCCTGAAACGAATTCATACCTGCTCTATTAATGCACGATTACAACTTATACAGTTTAAAGTGCTGCATAGGTTACATTATACCAAAACTAAACTCAATAAAATTTACCCTTCAGTTTCCCCACTATGTGATAGATGCAGGAGCTCGGATGGGACGCATGCTCATACTTTTTGGTTTTGCCCTGAGATTTCTGAGTTTTGGAAAAATATTTTTCAGTGGTACTCAAATGTTTTTGGAGAAGACATCAGTCCAGATCTTGAATTAGCTTTGTTTGGATGTTCTGACCATACATTAGCATTGACACATTCTCAGCAATTGTCTCTTATGTTTGGTATGGTGGTGGCTAAAAGGGTGATATTGATGGATTGGAAGTCTACTTTACCACCCAGCTTTCATAAATGGCTGGCTGAGATGGTTGCTGCCCTCAAGCTTGAAAGAATCCGTTGTTCTAAGATTGACGCTTATAAAAAATTTGATAAAATCTGGGGCCCCTTCCTCTCTTATCTTTTTAAGAGTTGAAATTTTATTTTTAATATAGTACTTCTTTCTATGTTTAATATTCTGTTTAAGTCTGATTAAGTAAGGCTTTAAGGTGTGTATTTTTACTGTATCTGGTGCATGTTCAGGTATGTGTGTTCTGTTTGTTTTTTTTTTTGTTTTTTTTAAACAGTTTGTGGGATCCTGTATTGTTTTGTATTTTCAGAAAAAATGTTAGAAAAGTGGCATATATATATATATATATATATATATATATATATATATATAAGAAAAGTAGATTCAGAAACCAGCTAGAGCAGAGGATAAATGCAGAAAAGAGAAAAAGAAGAGTGTTTTCTCTGTGTGCATTGGTTGAAGGTTGTAAAGTGGTTAAGTGTTTGTGGGAATAATGTGTCTTCAGCTGCTTATTGAAAGTTGTGATAGTCTCAGCCAGGGTTGGCCAACTTTGGTCTTGGAAAGCCACAGTCCTGCAGTGTTTTGCTCCAAACATGATGATAACTCACTTGCCTGTAAGGATGCAACAATTATAGATTTTGTTGGTACGATTATAGTCTGAGGAATAATCACGGTATCACGATTATTATGCATTCATTAATTTCACAACACCACTAGTTTATAAAATCACATGAACACTCTTTATATTTTAAAGTGTTATTTATTGCTGCCTTTTGAAACAGACACAATGCAATAACCAAATAATATAGCACAAAATAATAATAAAAACAAACAAATGTCCATTTCTCTCTTTGGAATTAAAGAAAAGTGAAAAGGTTTTTGACTTAAACATAATTAATACTTTGATAATAAATAAAAATCAAAATAAAAAATAGTCTTTGTCTATTGGAATTAAATATAAGCTACATATTAGCTAAGTATTTCCCTTTTAAAGAAAACAAATGTAGTCAAAAGCTGCTGGACCTCTGTCTGAAAGGCTCTTCTGATCAACTATATTACAAAATTTGTTTTATATTTTCAGTTTGTGTATTTTTTATTTTATTATTTTTTTCTACAATTTTTTGGACCAGAGTAGAAACATAGTGAGAAAAAAAAAAAAAACTCTAGCTGGCTTTTGACTTCAACAGTATAGCTGCCTTTTGAAAAATAAATAATACAGTACAGTGAAAATAAATAAAAAGAAACAAGGTCCACATCTCTGGAATTGAGTATGAGCTAGATATGCATATCCTTTTGGAACAAAACAAGGAGTCAAAGGCTGCAGGACCCACCTACATCAGGGTCCTTTTACAAATTACAAACTTATTTCCAGTCCTTTCAGTTCATATTATAGTGCAGAAATGTAAGAATGTTCACATTCTTAGTGCTCAGGGATACAGAGGTACTTTTTGGCCACTTTTGAAAGCATTGGCATTTCTTCCACATGTGCCTTCCACCAAGCCAGTGGGTCAGATTCAGCACTGATTGCAGGAAGGGACAAGTATAGTTTTACGTCTGAGTCAAGTTTTTCTTGGATTGATGGCATTGCATGTCCTCCTGAAGCTTGTGACCTGTTCTTCTTTGCACTGGTGATTTGCTATAACAGCCCAGACAGGCTCTTCTCATTCCTTTGGTGGTGGTGGATGAGGTGCTCTGTGTGGTTGCTGCTGGAGGATCTTCTGTGTCTGGATGTGATGCAAGTGCCATTGCTTCATCACTGCATGCCTTGACTGTCATCCAGATTCTCAGCAAAGCTTCCTTTGAACTTGGGATCCACAAAACTAGATATATTCAGAACATTCTTCATTTCTTCTGTATATCTCAGCTGCATTAACAGGTCTTCTCTTATTACACATTTCATTTGTTTAGTGAGAGCACCGTCTTCCTCTTGAACTTGAAGAATCTCATTGTTAATGTGTTCCAAGACTGCCTTCAGGGAGGAAAGTGTGACTTGTGTCTCTGAGGCCAGGACATCAGTGAAATCATGGAGAGGACAAAGAAGTTGGCTTAGTTTCTCCAGGACAGTGATGTCCGTGTCTTTAGGCATAAGATGCCAGGTGCTTCTGTCTCCTGCTAGCACCCCACAGATGGCCTGCTGCTGCTCCAAGAACCTGGAAATCATTTCAAATGTGGATCCCCATCTGCTGACCACATCATGTGTCATTGAATGCTCAGGGATGTTCAATTCTCCCTGCTGCTTTTGAAGTTTCCGTTTCCAGCTTCAAGAAAAGCCTTGAACCAAATGTCGGCATGCTCCTGGTAGCGGATTCAACCCATGGCATCTTGAGGACTTTGGAAATGGCCAAATTTAAATTATGACCAAACTGAAGAAACCAAACACAGGGAAATGGTGCAAAGGCTTACTTCATGTTACTGGCATTGTCTGTTGTAATTCCAGACAGATTCTTTCTTTATCTTCCAGTACAGGAGCATGTTTTCTAACATTTCAGTGATATGCTCTGCTGTGTGGTCTTCTGGAAAATAAAGAGTCTCAAGACAGTGAGTCTTAAGCTTCCAGTCAGTAGAGAGGTAGTGGACTGTAAAGCTCATAAAGGGTTCTTCTCCACCACCATGGCTGGTCCACAGGTCTGTGGTTATGCCAAACCACACACCCTCTGCCAGCTGTTCCTCCACACTTGCTCGTACCTCCTTGTACATGGCTGGGATTTTGTTTGTGGAGAAGTAGCTTCTTCTTGGAACTTTGTATTGTGGCACTGCCTTTTTCATCAGATGAAGAAATCCAGGTTTTTCCACAATCTGAAATGGCATCATATCTTTGGAGATGAAATAGGCCACTGCTTTATTCAAATCCTGGGCTTGTTTTGAAGTGGGAGCATAAGTCACACACTTTGCAAAGGATTCTGCAACAGTTGGTTGTTTAACTGCAGCTACACCACTAGTCTTGAGCTAAAAGTGAATAAGAAAAATTGAAAATAAATAATCCATACCAAGATAAACTTTGACTGGACTTGCAGTAATGATTTAAGTTGATTTTCAATTTTTACTTACATTAACAATTATATTTCTATATTTATTATTATTAGTAGTAGTAGTATAAGACTAATATTAACTTATTAACTGAACTGTTATTGTCATCAACTATCATCCATATTCATTTTAATCATTTTTAATGATTCATCTAATTTTACATCTCTTTTCACATGACGAACATTACATGCGGCAACTCTCACCACTACTCAGTAATGTATTACCTTTTCTTGAGCGTGCAAAGCTGGGTGGTGATCCCGCAGGTGCTGCATCAAATTTGATGTATTCGATCCTTTAGCAGGAACCTTCTTTACGGACGTTTTGCAAACAGGTGATCCGTCATCTTCAATGATGCCATGGTCATTCTTTGTGTACCCAAAATAATCCTAAATGGCTGACTTCAGGCACTTCTTTGGAGGAAACAGTTTCGGTGCTAGGTGCCTCTGCCACAGTGTGTATGCATAATAGCCTCCGTGTCTCTGACAGGCTCGGAGCTTTAAGCTGGCGCACCACTGGCATGACTTTGTTTTCATTTTGCGCAAGTTGCAACCGTTCTGTGCAACAGAACCATGGTGTTGTGGAGCCTTTGCGATTTATTAACCGTGACGATTTAAAGCACGGTTAATAGTGAAATTGGTTAATCGTTGCATCCCTACTTGCCTGTAGCTTTCTAGGCTGCTTTCCAGTTCATTGTTTATGCCCTTTCCTTAGCCCTTGATCACTTGAAATCCACTATGGAGTTGATTTATTAGTTTTATATATTGTTTTATATTCTCTCTCTCTCTCTCTCTCTCTCTCTCTCTCTCTCTCTCTCTCTCTCTCTCTCTCTCTCTCTCTCTGTCTCTGTGTGCCTGTCTCTTGATGTTAATAGTGTAACCCTTTCATTGCCGTAACCCTTAAAACCAGATTGCTGGAGGGACACCTTTCTTCCTTTCAGGGGTGGTATTTGCACTGATGACTTGGGCCCATCATCATTGCTTTCAGCTATATTATTTACATCTTTCCCTTAAGAATTTGTTTGATGCAGCATTCTGTGTGTTTTTAGGTATGCTTGGGCTTTTTTAATAATAATATCATAGAGTTGTTTAGGGTGGGAATAAATTAAACACTATCTGCGGTGACGTCACAGTCGTGTTGCATTGTGGTCTAAGGAGCAGCCTGAAGTATACATATGAAGTAGACTAGCTCCCTTGGTCAAAACTAGGGATGGCTCGATACGTGTATCGGTACCGTTCGGTTCTCGGACAAATTCCAAATGGAAGTGATCATCCCTATCCCCTTGGAGTGGGGACTTTGGAGTGAGCAGGGCACGTGCATGCCATTATGTAGTCGTTTGGAATGCACTTGGCGAAGGGAGCGATGTAATTTCCTCCTCATCGTCAGCTGGCATGTTCCCGTGACAACACAGCACGGTGTCAATCAAGGGTCTGTCCATATAAACTTCACTCGTCCACTTCATGAAATGGAACACACATCAAAATGGTGGCGGGGATTCCCCTGAGGGGAAGTGCTTTGGGAAGTTTGTGAGTGTGAGACTAAAAGCTAAGTGGAACGTAGCCTTTTTAACCCTTAGACCCTGATTAGCTTGTTAGGACTGTGGCTTTCCAGGACCAAAGCTGGCCACCGCTGGTCTCAGCCGTTCAGGTGGAGGTTGGCAGCTCATTCCAGCAAAGAGGGTGATGGTTTTGGAAAGCACATTTGTGCCTCATTGTGGAGAAACAACAAGGTATACGCCTGTATGTGTGTATTGACGTCGGCAGGTGCAGTTCAAGTGGCAGTCCTGAAAGCCAGCATCAAAGCCTTAAATTTGATTCTGGTCACAGCTGGGAGCTAGTGGACTGAGATCAGGAGTCCTCTTTGGCTGATTGAAGACCAGGTATGCTAGCGCATTGTAGATTATCTTCAAAGGCCCACTACAGCTACTGTTCACTCGAACAGACAGAATGCTTCTCAAAATCTCAGCAAAAGCATAGTGTCACACTCCAATAAAAGGACTAGTAAACACCATAAAGGGGTCCATGTGACTAGGGATTTGCATTCCAAATCGTCTTAAGTCATAATAATGTTTTGTGACTATGGCTATTTTGGTTTTTGCTGGGGCTTGACAGCCTATGTTGATTGTTTGATTCATTTTAGCAAAAAAAAAAAAAAAAAGCAACGTGACGAGCTTAAATGATGACAGAATATTTATTTTTGGATGAACTGTGCCTATAAAAATTTGTATAATGCACAAAAAAATGTAGTTTAACCGTACAATTCTTTCTTTCTTACTTTGTTTGTCTTTCTGTCTGTTTCTCCCATTAATTGTTTAGACTGTGAAATCAGAAGACCCTCAGTCTATGCCAGTGATTGTCAGTGGAAGTACCCATTCATTGGGCTCCATTTCATCCCCTTCTGATACCGCATCACTGCATCCTCACAGTTCAGGAAAGGAGCTCCAGGCTGTCGATGCCGAACTCTTCAACATCCCTCACAAAGATGACAGTGATTTGACCATACATCATGTAAATATTTGTTGGCTTTAATTCATATGCTAACAGTGGCAAAAGATATAATGTTAACAATTATTAGCATTCAACATACAAAAGCTAACTATTTTTGCAGTGGAAGTTTATAAAGACATTATTAAAAATCTCATATCGCTAGCATAACTGCAGGTTTTGAGACAAAGGAGAATTTAAAAGTGACCTATTAGTGCCCCTTTTTACTAGATGTAAAATAAGTCTCTGATGTCCCCAGAGTGTATATGTGAAGTTTTAGCTCAAAATACCACACAGATAAATTTTTTTATAGCTTGTCAAAATTGCCACTTTTAGGGTATGAGCCAAAAAGTGCCGTTTTTGTGTATGTCCCTTTAAATGCAAATGAGCTGGTGCTCCTGGGCCCCTTTCAGAAGAGGGCGGAGCTTCAAGAGCTCAAGCTTCGGCAATACCAGTGCTAGCCTTTGCAAATAAACATTCCACTATATTAGTACAAGCCTGTTATCTTTACCAAAAACGTACTCGGTTTAAAAGTCAGTCTTCTGATTGTGCATAATAAATGAGCATTTATGTATTACACAGATGGGAAGCACGTGTGAAAAAAAAACAAAAAAAAACAACATAGCTGGTCTCATGGTGCCTTCGCATGCCATCACAAACTTTATAAGTCCTGCTTGTGATTATGAGCTCGGCAAATTCAAGCGGTCGACTTCACATTGCTTTCATATGCAATTTTTAACTACCACATTCCTATTCACGATCATTCTGGTAGCACTTGAAGGCAGCATCAGTGAAAACAGGAGAGACAAAGCTAGCTTTAGCAGTTAGCCTCAGAGTGCCAAGAAGCTCTTTCAGAAAGGCAATTTGGAAAACAAATGCACCATACTTTGTCTAAGGCTGACGTTCGCGCACAAAGCGTTACCGATTTATTTATTTTATTTATTTATTTATTTTATTTATTTATTTTTTTTCCCCCCCACAGAATATTTCCTTAAATGAAATTTAAAGGTACAATATGTAAGTTTTCACCGCTAGAGGTCGCATGTTCAAAACAATAACAAAGGCGAAGCTTGATGATGCTGTGAAGAAGGGTGGAACGATGGGAGACGTCGTTTTCATTATATTAAGAGATGGAGTTCACGAATCATGTTCACGGATGAGGTAATGAATTACCTGTAGCTTCCACAGTTATTCAGACAGCGAATAAATTATACAGAGAAAGCGAGCAAAGAATATTTACATTGTCAAAGAACATTAGGACTGATTTCAGTCTAGCGTGAGATTAAGCACTTTAAAAAAAAAAAAAAACTCCCCTTGTAATCAGTAAAGCTGTCTATACACTGTTTGATGAATGAATCGCTTACTTACATTATACGTACATCTGCACTTGTTTATGATTAGAGAATTCGTGAGCTGAATTCAGTCAGCCTGTCAGCGCGCGCACATACTCGACAACAAAACTCCACTGTTTCAGCAATGACTCATCTGAATGCCTCTGATTGGCCATTGCATTCATAAGCTCAACAGACTCGTGTGTGTGTGTGATAATGCACAACACTGTAAAAACACGGAAAAAGAGTCATGATGCAACATTGAACAGATATAAATTTAATGCTGCAGTCAACACTTTTCATTTTAGCCGTAATGGATTTACTTTAACTGTGCAGTGGCATTTTTGTCCACGCTTGTAGATTTTACAAACGAAAACCGAGGATAGCGCGGATATTATGTCATTGATAGGCGACCATGAGCATGGAGGAACAGGGAAGAGTCAATTTTTAAAACTGGAATTTCTCTGGATTTACAAATCTTTGGGAACTTTTGGAATAACGTAAGCACACAACTGCATGAAATATATAACACTCTGCAAGTGGTTTTTGGATATTTTATTACAAAAATCGTACATATTGTACCTTTAACCACCGTGTCCTCGGCGGCTCAGATGGAGGGAGTCTGTGGAGACTCTTATGTTCGTTGGTGCATCCCAAAACACAACACTTGTAATGCCTCTTTTGCGCTGACATTGTATATCTCCAGCAGCTACAGCAAGAAAACAGTAATGGCGGACTGCTGCTTATATTACTGCGTATTGCTGTCAGTTTGGCACTCCTAAATCAAACAGGGTCATATCAGCACTTATTTTGGTAATGTGCTCAGTTGTGGTTTACTAATTTATGTTTTCACCATAACAGATTAAAGGATCAGATGCATCTGGTCATTTCGAAGGAGAGGACGGGCCTGAAAGTGATGTCTTTCAGGTGCAGATCAACGATGAACATCAGGACCAAGAGAAGACCTCTGGTGCTGAGGAGGAAGACAGAGAAGCTGTTGTTGTGTTGGATGACCACGGTCAGTTGCACGCAGGTATAGAGGAGCTCAATATGGAAGGGCGAGCCAAAGGCAACGGCTTCAGGGGGACGGGTCGCATGTGGAGACGACGGCATGGAGAGCACAGGGGAGGCAGAGGAAGAGGCTTTAAACACAGGAAGCGATACACTTTCAAGGATCGCAAGCTCATGGGTAACTATCAGGAGGCTTGGCGGTTCCCAACCCCTGATGAGATCATGGGCAATTTTGGAGCGGACTTTGGGGCTGATTACCTGTCCAATCAGCATCTTGCAGACAATACTGTCCGCATTGAGTACAGGCCTGGAGAGGGACAAGGAGAAGAGATTGGCTCTGATGGAGGTCCTGCACACTTTGGTGTGGAAGCTTCCAGTGGGGAAGAGGGAATGGGAGTCGGGACACATACAAATGAACATGGAGCTGCTGACGAGTCTGTGGCAGTGGTGGGATCCACGTCCTGCGTAGCGGGACCAGTGGTGTGCGAGCAGTGCGGACTAGCGTTTTCCTCAACGCAGGACTTAGCCATGCATTCCCTGTCAACACACCGGCTGTACGTGTGTCCATGCTGCGGGAAGCACTTTAGCCACTCCAGTAACCTCAATCGCCACATGATTGTCCACCGTGGAGTTTCCAAGCTCCACTGCTGCCCCCTGTGCCACAAGACCTTCACTCAGAAGTCAACACTGTGTGACCACATGAACCTGCACAGTGGAGAGCGCCCGCATGTGTGTGCGTACTGCCACGTCAGCTTTGCCCACAAGCCTGCTCTACGCCGCCACCTGAAGGAGCAACACGGAAGAACCACGGCCCAAAATTATCTGGAAATGCAGCGAAACAATGAGGGTGGTGCTGGGGAAGGGGTTTAGATCGCATTTAAAATGTGTTAATGAAATCAGAATTAACCCTATTTACTTTCTATTTACCAGTGCACATTAGGTAAAAATGTACATCTTTGTAATCGGTATGTAACTGTATTGTTGCTTCAAAATTATTCAGAATTGTCAATGTGCAGGCCGAACACTGCCAAAGCATTTGAGCTTGGAGAGGATTCATCACTTCATAGTCACTCGTAGCAACAGTTCATCCAATAATGAAAATTACTCACCCTCATATCATTTCAAAACTCTAAAGGCCCGTTCACACAAAGGACGATAACTATAGGATAATGATAAAGATATAGTTCTAAAAATTGTTCTCAATATTAAAGAATAGCAGAGTCCACACCACAGCTATAATGACAAAGGCACAGAGAAATGATATCGTTGGAATCACTTTCAGAACTATTTTTTCCAGCTGATGAATGGTACAAACATTGACAAACCTATCAGAATCCATCCTGCTGTCACGAGCTCAAGAATTTAAAGCTGCAGACGAGCATACGCTTAGAATAAACAGACGATATCGTTCACTGGTGTGGATGCTAATATAGTTATATTTATAGTTATCGTTCTTGGTGTGAATGGACCTTAAGATTTTTTTTCTGTGAAACATAAGTCAATAGGTGCTTTTCCTTGTTGCTTAACCATTCCATTCTGTACCGATCTGGCCCAGCCGGTGTGGATATGATTTAATTTTCCTCTGTGGGGCTGACGACAGAGCTCGTAATACAAATGTGTCAGTCATTGCCTTGGTAATGCAAGTGTTTACATGCAGTATGAGATGGATAGCGACCGTGTTATAGGGCAGGGGTCTCAAACCTTTTTTACACCACGGACCAGTTACGTTTTGAAAATATTCTCACGGACCAGCTGGAGGGGGAGGGGTGGCGGGGGTTTATATGTATGTATGTATGTATGTATGTATGTGAAATAAGTTTCTATGCTATTCTGTGCGTGCTTTGGGTGTGTGTAAGAACAGCGTAGTGAGTAATGAATTGAGTTCTCTTTCTTTTCATCATCTTGTGGTTTAAAATCACTTGAACACGTAAACTGGCAAATTAATCTGCAAATCACATCCGTGCCGAACTGTGAGGTCTGGTCTGTATGTATCAAGGATTTAACCCCTAAAATATATGACAGATCAGAGCAATCTTTAATTTACTAATTGAACATTTACTTTACATGAAATCATCAAATTGCTACTCCATAGCAATCACATACAACGAAAATGCAAAATAATTTGAACAATCATTAACACGCAGTAACGTTGTTGCAACCTGATAGCAACTCTTCCACAGCCCGGTACTGGGTTGCGACGCGGTGGTTGGGGACCTCTGTTATAGAGGATGATCAGATAATTCCTTTTACTTCACTTAAATAGTGTGCTTGGCCAGCTACAGAGAGAAACTAGCAGCCAGAATCAGACAACAAACAAGTGACCCATCCTGAGTTGCAACGTCACTACACTCATTCTACCAACACAGTTCTAACTAACCATTTCTTACTGTTCTTAGAACCATTCAACCCGACAGTGGAAAAGCGGTTAATGATCTTCAAAGATGACAGAATTTTCATTTTTGGGTGAACTACCCCTCTTTATACCACATAAGAGCACAAATATTACAGCTTTTCTGTGTTTCTGTACAGGTTAGAAGTCTTTTACTACAAGTAAGCAGACAATAATGGATGCCAAGCGAAGGTCTAGCATATCTGTGGCTTGTAAGAGTGATAAATGTTAAAGTATGTTCATGAATTAGTACTGTGGCGTGATGAGGAAAGTAAGAAAACGTGTTTGTCATTTTTGCTGTAGTGCAACATTAGTGTCCGTATGTTACTAATTCAACGAAGCTGTATTAAAAAGATTTTGTTCCAACTGCAATTTTCTTGCTGTGAATTAATATTATATTGCAAGTGAAAACACACAAAAAGCAATTTGGTCAAACAATACACGAGACAGGAATGTCAGGACCCTGTATTTTTTATTTTTTTTTAAAGGAAGAAGAAAAAAGTAATGCAGTCACAGAAATTACTGGATCCTGTAAGGTTGTCAAGAGTATTTTAAATGAGGGGCCAGGCTGGAGCACTGCCTCAAAAGAGGGTGACTGCAAGTGACCAAAATGATTGAGATGATCTAATTTAATTAAATCACTGTAACCTAATGTATAGGTTGATTCAGTTATGTTTAAAGTATTCTGACTTGAATAAAATCTATTAATTTTGATGTTACCACATGAAGCACATTTTTAGGTTATCATTTTTGTTCCAGTGTACTGTAGGTGCATGAAGTAAGACTCCTGTAAAGCCAATGCTTATTTCTAACTTTGCCTTTTCGCATAGGCCACGGTATCTAAAACTAGTCAGTAATATTCATCATGGATCCTAACAGCCACTTTCAGGTGAATGCTTTCATTGTTTAGGACATACTCAATATAATTCCAATATTCACAGTCAATTTCACATATTCAAAGAAGTAAAACATTTAAAGGTACATTAATTCTGAAAGTCATTTGCAAACTAGCTCAGTCTTTCAAGTTTAGAGACTTTAGGGATTAGCTCATTCCGACTCCATCTTTACCCGCCCTCCTTAGTTACCTTTTACTTAGGCTACTACACACGTTCTCATGCAGTGAAAAATACATGCAGAGCACAGAAGAACGAAGCACGAAATGAACATGAATAAACATCAGAAAGTATTTTATTTCAACCGCGGAACACACCATTTTAAGTTTAAGTCCACCAAAGTGAATCTACTCTCCTGTCTGATTTGTGGTTAAGGCTAGATGAGATACAGCTGCGGCTACTGGGCATGCGTATTTGGTATTTACATATTTTCCGAACCTACATAACGTGAAACCTATGAAAATGGTTTTAAAAAGTACATGGCGCCATATTTTCATCACTTTCGAGTGTAGTAGTGACCGTCTTTTTGCAGTGAAGGACCTGTCATAGGTTACTGAGTGGGAAGATGACATGAAGTTTAGCTGCATTGAAAACAGATGAGCACGTGCATATACAGGTGCATCTCAATAAATTAGAATGTCGTGGAAAAGTTCATTTATTTCAGTAATTCAACTCAAATTGTGAAACTCATGTATTAAATAAATTCAATGCACACAGACTGAAGTAGTTTAAGTCTTTGGTTCTTTTAATTGTGATGATTTAGGATCACATTTAACAAAAACCCACCAATTCACTATCTCAACAAATTAGAATACTT
>JAFVLL020027727.1:0-10462 GCA_021397915.2 Tor tambroides
CACCACCCCCCCGTGTGGAGCACTTTTTATGATGGATGGATGCACTTTTTTCACTTCAAAATCTCGACCCCCATTCACTGCCATTATAAAGCTTAGAAGAGCCAGGACATTTTTAATATAACTCTGATTGCATTCATCTGAAAGAAAGTCATTAACACCTCGGTTGGCTTGAGGGTGAGTAAATCATAGGGTAATTTTCATTTTTGAGTTAACTATTCCTTTAATAGTCTTAGTTAACAATAACAACATTGTGAGCGCAGATGAGATTTGAAACCTGCAGCCTAAGATTCAACACACACTGTCTTGTTCAGGGTCATCCTTTCATGGAGTCTCTCACTGAGAATCGGCCCTTGCTGTGGAGCATCGGTATATCAGGGCTCGCCATAGTAGGGCTGCTGACAGGATCTTCACCTGAATTCAATGAGCAGTTTGCCTTAGTGGATATTCCAACTGAGGTATGTGTTCAGTACTCCACACTTTCCACATACGAGACTGTCAATGGAAATGTGCTTGTATTTTAAGCATGCAGGCTTAGATAACTATAATTATATAACCCATTTAGCATCCACAACAACAGACATTATGTTTATTATAAGCATGCGCCGCAGTTTGTCATCTGTTTGTTTAAATGCTCGAGCTAAGCCTTTTTCTAAGCTGGACTTTCATGTGTAGCTATTTATAGTTGATATGTTTTATATTCTTTCTCTTTGCAGTTTAAGTTAACAATAGCCCAGGTCCTAGTTTTGGATTTTGTCGCCGCCCTGTTGGTGGACAGAGTTTTGCAGTTCCTGCTGGGTGAAGGAAGCTTGAGGTTGCCTAAATGAACTGTTATTGCCAACAGTCACCAAAGCAGCTGCTGCCCCTCGTGACCAGACTGTGAACGGGCTTTACAGGAACACGGTACTTGACTGGTGGCAAACTCTGCGAGATGCGAAAGGATGGGCGTGAAACTCAATACTGTATACACCCCAGTGTTTCCTTTTCCTCCCTGTCTCTGTCTTTGCTCTGTCTTAATACTTTAGCTTCATTTTCTTTCTACTGACATCTTTAACCACCCCCTCCGCTCTGAAGGCCAAGAAAACTACAGTATTGTGTTGAGGGTGAGAGTGTTCTTGAGTGCGGTTGAAGCACACGGATGTGACAGGGGCGTTCTGAAGAAGTGTTTCTTTATTTTGATTTGTTTTCATCATTTTGTAAAAAGACAAATCTCAGAAAGACTTATAAACGACCAAAAAAAGCTGTTGGTGTGTTATTTATTTCTATGACTGTTTCTTATCAAGATTTTCTGTTACGAAAACAAACTTTTGTACTGCTTTGGATTAACATAGCAATATATAATCTTATATAAGATAATACTTTCAGGAAAGCAAGGACAATGGTCACTTAATGTAGGAATGCAGATAATGACATGATGCGATTGCACAACGTGGTGTGATGTGTTATTAAATACTGTGTGTTAATGGAATATTTCTTCTTATGAACATTTCAGTGAGCATAGGGTGAAAATAGAGCCTGAAGACTTTCTCCAGATTAATGTTATTTTTCAAAAGAAAATGTTCAGGGAAATGGAGGGCTTTTACTGTGATCTTTAAACTTGACAATGTTGACAAGTTTAAAGATCGTCACACTTAATATTGTTTTATTTTACATTTATTTTCTATGCACTAACTCCGTTTTTTTAATAAATATAAGAAAAATAACAAAATAATTATGCTAAAGTGGGATGCAAGGACATAAAAAAACAGGATTGCAAATGTAGCTTTAATCGGTGTTTCTCAACTAAAGATATATCTGCCAGTATTTCTGCTATAATCAGGTTTTTATAAACAGAAACTGGGAAACAAACAGAAACAATACTTGTTTGAGGGGAGAAAATAAAAGAAATATGTTTATTTCATGTATTTTTATGTTTTTAATAATAATTAGAATCGTGTTAATAATATATTCATCTGAAAATTCAATTGTCCTTTATCTTCTTTGGAAGTTTACTGAGGATGTTTACTCTTAAGGAAGCCAATCACTCAGGAGAAGCAAGCTAGATTTTTTTTTCCAGGAAAATTATAAATGAAATAAAATATTTGTTTGACATTTTTTTCCTCAAAATAGCCTAAGTAACAGGCTTGAAGGTTGAGATTTATGCAGTGGACTCTGCGATTTGTGTAAAAATTGAGTGTCCAGATAATTGTACATCTCGCCTGTTACAATTTTAAGGAATTATTTTTCATTCAAGGTTCATTTTATATTGGATAATAGTTTATCAATTTTTTTTTGTAATGATTGTTGCCACAAATCAAAACATAAGAATGTAATATGACTACAATTCCCAAGAACCATCACGGCCGACATGAAGTGGGCGGGGCATACTTGACACTGCGCTGCGCGCGGTCTTTGAAAGAAAATGGCGGAGCTTCAGAGTGGAGAGTTTGAGCCGTGAGTGTTTTATTATTTACAACATGGGGAATATATGTACTAAATGTTTCCCATTGTCATGTGGTGATAATTTCTGTAAGAGCAATGCTCTTTAATAAAGCGCGGCTTATTTTGTCAAACAGCTAAACTCGCCATTTAACGTAAAAGTTTTGACTTGGTAATGGACCAAAACAGATAACTGTTGTTTGAAATACATAGCAGTATATTGAATGCACCAAACAAGGTTATGTAGTTTGTTCGCTCTGTTGTAATGTAACGTTAACGTTACTTGACCATTTAATCTCTTCCACAGGTGTGATGCCAGCAGCATCAATACCACGGTAAGTTAAATCTGTTTTCGGTTGTTTTTGAAATGTATTTTTCAAACGTGTGGGATCAGTAAAGAAAATATTTAGCAAAGTAGCATATTAAAATCATTTCTAAAGGATCGTGTGATTCTGAAGACTGAACCAATGGCTGGTGAAAATTCAGCTTTGTTTAAAAAAAAAAAAAAAACCCTGCTATTTTAAATTGTTGTAATATTTCACAATATTACTTTTTTACAGTGTGTTTTACTGCATTGGTGAACATAAGAGACTTTCAAAAATATTACTGACCCCAAACGTTTGAATGTGTAGTTTAAAATATCATTATAGCCAATTATCACGCTTAGTGCCTGTTATAGTTTGAGACTGACTTGTTCCTTAGTCATGCTTTTAAAATGTCATTATGCATTATTACAGCTTCCAGTGTCTTTTATCGTGTGACAGATGCATAGACATTATAGTATATGTATCTAATGCTGTGTTGTGTTTCCATTTCGTCTGTCTCAACTAGGTCTCAGAAGTGTCTCAAGGAGTCAAACGGCCTCATAACAGTAACCACATCTCAGGTCCTCCTCAGAAGTCACCTTGTACATCACCTGCTCCTGCAGCAATGCAGCATTTAGGAGAGGAAGAGCGGCCGGGGGACTCGAAGATGAGCTCTGTTGAGGACGGTATGAGGGAAAGTGTGACTGTTACTGCTCCAGAACGAAGCCCACGCTCACGGAGAAAATCCTGGAGGAGATCGTCCAGAGGCAGACGCTCTCTACCGGCCTTCTCCAGCTCCTCACAGCGTGAGTGCCGAATCAAAGACACTTTCACCAGACTTCATGCTGAAGTTGTTTATGATTGTATTGATTTTCTCCTCTTTGTGTCTTTTAGCTCTGTGTGAAACCATCAGTCTGTCTTTACCTGATAATGAGAGGCTGGAGATGCTAATTAAAGCTGCTATGCAGGTCTTTAAACTGCATATTATTAAGGAAATTAAATTCAGCTTTGTCATTGTGACCATGAATCCACTTTCTTGACTTTTTTCCTGAGTCTCACTATTTGTTTTTCCTGTTTGTACATAGAGGACAGTGAACAGGGCCAAAAATAGTCTGTACACTGTTCCTGGTGTTGATACAGAGACACTCCAGACTCAAGGTAAGTCAGGGTGTCCTGGTTGAGCCAGTTGTTCACATTTTTACTTGTTCTGCAAATATTTTCACTAGCTTCAACACAAAGGAATGATCTGTTTTTAGCTATTTTTTATATAATGTGTTAAGTTTTCTTTACTATTCTGAAGTATAATTTTACTAAAATAAATGTTTTTTTAAAGACCTCTTATGCTCATCAAGGCTGAATTTATTTGATCAAAAAATACAGCAAAAATAATAATATCAAATATTATTACAATTTAAAATAACTGTTTTCTATTCAAATATATTATAAAATGTAATTTATTCCTGTGACAATAAAGTTGAATTTTCAGCATCATTACTCCAGGCTTCAGTGTCACATGGTCCTTCAGAAATCATCCTAATATGCTGATGTGCTGCTCAAGAAATATATATATATATATATATATATTTTTTATTATTATTATCAATATTGAAAACAGTTGAGCAGCTGAATAGTTTTGTGAAAACTAAAAAAAAAAAAAATTCTGGATTCTTTGATGAACCAAAAGTTGAAAAGCATTTATTTAAAAATATATGTAAAAATCTTTAAAATTTAAATTGATTTCTTAAAATAATAATAATAATAATAAATTATAATTCATTAAATAATAATTAATTGTCATTTTAAATATTTGCCAATTTTTACCATTATTCTTCAAACCTACCCATTTCTCAGCAATACGTTTTTAATTATTTAAAATATAATAAAATTTAGTATGATAATTTTTTTTTTTTTAAATATACGTTGTTGTTTAATCAAAAAAATGCTTGAGTAATTGAGGAAGTGTCATTTTCAATTTTCATTTTCAATACATTCTTATATTTCCAAACAAAATGTTTTGTAATTTCCACAAAACCTCATCTATTACTACAGTTCTGCAGAATTTGCAAAAACTGTATTAAATACATCACAGAAAATGCCCATACTTACTGAATTTTGTCCTATATATATATATATATATATATGTGTGTGTGTGTATGTGTGTGTATATATATATAAAATTATAAATAAAATGATATTTTGTGATGTTAATATGAATGCCATTTACATTCAGTTGAATCTTTGCATGAAGAGTGGGACAGTCTGGCTAAAGACATCAGAAGAGAAACTCAGAATTCACTTCCAACTGTTGAGAGGTAAAAGTCAGTTTTTCTGTGTTAATTACATTCATCATTAGCCCTTCAATCCTGAATTGCACTCCAGTTTATTACATTTCTCTCTCTCGCTTTCTCTCTGTATATGCAGTGACCCTGTTGTTAACATGAACACTGCACGCATTCAGGAGGACATTAACAGGTAATTCTCTATCTGCTCTCATCCATCCAAGACATTACAGTGGAAATTCATTTTATGACTGCATTTGCCATGTTCAGCTGCCATGTTAATGGTCCTCATGTACTCATGAAGGTTACAGGCTGAAAGTATGTCATGGGAGTCGCTATTGAACAAACACCGGAACAAAGCTGGCGAACTAGACAAGTGAGCACAATTACATAAATGCACCAGCACACACATGGATACAGAAGGATGCTCAGATTTATTCTCTTTGAAGTGTTGGTTAGCTTTACATCTCTGTCCCTTTGCAGATGTGTGGAGCGGGGTGAAGAGAAGGGTTTGCCACTGGACCCATCATGCTTTGCCAAGTCCTCACAGAGTCAGCTCATTCTGAACAAACCTGACTACAAGGCGGTACTCATGGGACAGCAAAAACTACTCAGAAACATGGAGCTAGTGGTGAGACCATGATGCTTTAGACTTCAGGACTCAAATAGAGTATCTATTCAGACCAGAGAGCCATAGAAATCAGTCAGGCCAGTAGTTCTGCCAACATTTTCACTAGCTCATCACAAAGGAATTTGTGGTCATTTTTGTATTTGCTATGAATGTTGACATTTTTGTTATTAAATGTTTTCTTTACCATTGTCATTTAAGTGGCATATTTTCTAGCCAAATCAAAGGTCATCATGGCCAATTAGAGCATCTAATTGTATCTAGTTCTATTTACAATACAGGCTTAATATATACCATATGTAACAAATATAGTACTACTTTTTAGTGGCATATTTCAATGTAGACACACACGAGATGAACATGACACAACTTCATGTTCTTTAAAGTCACTGCTCCAGTCTGTTTTATTCAGTGAGTGAGCTCAAAACTACGACGGCGTTTTAGTGCCACCTTAAAAAATAAAAAAATCTAAAATTACGAGATTAAAGTCGTAATATTTCGAGAATAAAGTCGAAATGTTTCGAGATTAAAGTCGAAATGTTACGAGAATAAAGTCGAAATACTACGAGAATAAAGTCGAAATACTACGAGAATAAAGTCGAAATACTACGAGAATAAAGTCGAAATGTTTCGAGAATTTAAATCGTAGAAATTAAAGTTATAATATTTTGAGAGTATAGCCTATATTGTGCATGCAAATAGCACGCATTGAGAGCACTGGGAGAAGCTGCCAGGCCACCGGAATTGATTTGAATATTGTTGCGCCCGAGCGGCCGCTTCATCTTACTGGGATGCGAAAGAGTCAATTTTAAGGACTCGCGGAAACAGCTTAATATCAAGAATATGATATTTATTAACAGACTGAACAGGAACAACTGTTTATCTTAACATCAGCTCACACACTCAATCGACATTCCTTTGGGGGGCGCTGTTCTCTTATTTAACCCTTTTTTAATACACTACAAATATATGTGGGATTATTAGCAGAAATCATACCATGTGTCATACTCGCGGGGACAGTATGCTTGGAAATAATATTTCATGTCTTCCATTGCATTCAAAGCCACCCAATAGCAATAACTTAAGCTGTGCTTTTAATATAACACAAAGTCTCAGCTTTCAAAATCAGTTTATAGTGAAACACAAATTATGTCTTACAATAATGTGATTTTCAAGCTCTTTAATGTGGCGTGACAGATCGCTGTATTTATGTGAATCAATTCATTAAATTATTGTGAAAATTCCACCACCTACTCCGCAAAAACATCTGTGGCATCCAAACTTTCATTCCTCACATAGCCTGTTTAATTAAACAGCAATAAAACGTTCTAAAGGTTGAAGTGGACTCAAATTTGTTAACATAAGTTATATTGTTGTCTTTTCTGCTGTAAACGTTAAGTGACTATTCACAAACTGTTTTAGTCATGGTATAAAACTGTAAATGAGGACATAATATTTAATGTCTTCCATTGATTATTTGTAGCGCGCCAGCCACCCAGTAATCGCAACAATTTTGTGCTTTGTTGCTTTTACACACAGCTCAGTTTTGTCAGTTTTATAACGAAATACAAATTATAAATGTGTTTTTGCTCTTTATTTCATGTTTATAGCAAGATATAAAAGTGAAGGAACATCATAATGCATGAAAATAAAAACAGTTTAGCCTAATTTATAATGAAAATAATGTCTCGTAGTTCGTTATTGTAATCGGAAAATTGATTGACTCACATGCCGCATTATTGCAATATAGCCTACATATTGTTTGTATTTCGCTATAAAACTGACATATTTTGAAAGCTGAGGCTTTGGAATATCCCGGTGCTCCCAATCCGTGCCATTTGCATGCGCAAAAGGCTAGAATAGCCTATCTCAAAATATTATAACTATAATCTTTATTCTCGAAACATTTCGACTTTAATCTCGTAATATTTCGACTTTAATCTCGTAACATTTCGACTTTAATCTCGTAACATTTCGACTTTATTCTCGTAGTATTTCGACTTTATTCTCGAAATATTACGACTTTAATCTCGTAATCTTAGATTTTTTTTTTTTTTTTAAGGTGGCACTAAAATGCCGTCGTACAAAACTGATTTGTGAGTTTATTGGTGGTTAAAAAAAAGAGATCTGGCTCATAAATCTCATTTTGTGAATTAGACTACACTGGTCATGCCATGTATTTTGTGTTATCTCATGGTGCCCAGTCTTTCTTTCTTCATCTCATTTTGAATATATTCTAACATAATGACACTAAATAAGGTTTAGAGTTTTCAGAAATAAAAATCAGAAAACTATGTTTCAGTGTGAACTTTATAAATTAGTAGTGAGAAAACGGATTGTGTCATGTTCTTTTAAAAAGCTGTTTTGAGAGCTGCTGTCATGGGCAGTTGTCTGTCTTCACAGATGGACTCCCAGTGTTGTATAATGAGGGAGCTGCTGTCTTTCCATGAGAAATCACAGCTGCTGCTAAAGGAGACCAGCGCCAGACTAGGTGAGACGCTACCGTACCAAAATCAAGTGCAAAGCACCAGCAACAAATACTGTGGTGTATGAGAAATTATGATGTAAAATCACATGACATACAGTTCAATAGGAGCTGCCGTGATTGTGCCAGTTGATTTTTATTTAGCCCAGTTTATTGCATTAAACACTGGGTTTTTCTGTTTGTTTGTTTTTCTCACAGCATCCAGGGCTGGATTTCAGAATCTCCCTTCATCTCCAGTCAGACAGCTGATAAAAGGACCCATATCTAGTGTTTCCTCCTAGCTTACAGTGCTGTAATGACTCCCATAAGATGCTGAGCTTCCAAAGAAAAGCTCTGTGATCTCATAGGACCGTTTCGGTTATGCATTATTACTTTTTAATCTATTGTTTCTACTTTTTGCTACATCAAAATACATGTCCTTTTTATATTTACCAGTAATTTGGATCAAAAGTATCTAAATTCATACTAGACATACAGCTGCATAATCTGTTCTTACTACTCTCTGTGAACAGTAACATAAATTTCTGATGAATATTGAATTGTCTTCAGTGTCTGTGACTGGGAGTGGTAGGAAAGGTTGAGAATGTGAACACGAAGCGCAAAGATGGACACTAGATGGCAGAGTAGTTATTCACTTAGTTACACAAAGCTTTTAAAGACTGTTGTATGGTGTTTTGTTCTGCACAATTTTAAAGATTTATGAATATAATTAAATGCCTTGATGTTTGCTTCCCCCAGTTTTGTCATGTGAAAAAAGATGCTCTTTTGCCCCTAAATGCTTTTTTAAACGGTCTTTAAATTGTCCTGTGTGTCTAATGGACTAAGAATGATATTCATTCATTCATCCACTGGATTTTTTTTCCTTCTGCCTGAATGGTAAAATTGAATAAACGGTTTGTGCTGGTGTCTCATTTCCAGGACAGACATCGCAAGCTACTATTTATACGCTTTAAGTCATCAATATTAGCTTAAAGAAAAGACACCGGCCTTTGGGGTTTAGTCATGAGCTCTTCGAAGGCCTTTTAGCCATCTATTATGTTTGTTCTCGTGCGTCCCGTGACCCCTTCCCCCACACTTCCAGCCCTTGTTCTCTATTCACCATCAAATAGGGCTGCTGAGCAAGAAACAGGCTTAGAAGATTTTCCCAGTGATTTCTCCACTTCACATCCTCTCTGTTTATATCACATTTCCATGCCCACAAGACTAAACACGACCTGCTCTGAACTCCCATGGCATAATAATAGTATTTGAGTTCGAACAAAGCGGCGTTCGCTCTCAATACTACGTCCACTGTGAACAATCCCAAAAGAAAAGCGTTTCTTTAACCGTTTCGATCTCAACAGCTCGAAAACAAGGTCATTTTTCTCTCATGTACACGTGGGCTGATTAGACTTGGCTTGTATTTAGTTTTCTCTGTTAATGTAGGGATGGAGGTGGTGTAGCAGGAGAGTGGGGTTAAGCGTTAGAAGCACTGGGGGTGGCACAGCAAGAGGGATCGATTCTTATTTAGATGAAAATGAGGCTCAGCGCTTGTGGGCCGAGGGTGCATCTGCCTCAAACAGATTTAAGAAGAATACCTATTCACAGTCAAGAGGGGGAAAAACTATTCTCATGGTGGCAAATACTTTTAAATTAAATGTCAATTGACAAAGATTAATGTATGCATGCCATGTAGTAGTTGCCCACTCTCAAAAATAAAGGTTCTTTATTGGTATCTATGGTTCCATGAAGAACCTTTAACATCCTTGGAACCTTTTCTTCAGACAAAATGTTCTTTATCATGGAAAAGGGTTGTTTAGATTATTAAAATGTTCTTAAAATTAAGAAAAAAAGGTTTACTGGAAGGTCCTTTGAGGAACCCAAAATGGTGGTTCTATAGTGAAAATTCTCTTTTGAAACATTGTGTGTGGAGTAAAAATCAGATGGTCCTTTTGTTGCTGGGCATATTAAAGGAGTAGTTCACCCAAAATAAAAATTTGCTCATGTTTTACTCAGCTTCAGGTCATCCAAGATGTTGATGAGTTTGTTTACTTCATACAAACAGATCTGGAGAAATTTAGCATCACATCACTTGCTCACCAGTGGATCCTCTGCAGTGAATGGGTGCCGTCAGAATGACAGTTCAAACAGCTGATAAAAACATCACAAGAATCTGCACCATCTTTTAATGTCTTTATAAGTGAAAAGCTGTGTGGCGGCAATAAACACATGAGTCCTCTATCTATTTTTGGGTGAACTGTTCCTTTAAATCATGATGTAATTAGGGCTGGGTATCGAGTTCGATACTTTTTAGGCACCGACCGAATTGCCTCGATACCACCGAGTATCGAAAAACGTCTTGTCGTTCGGT